>CAUYPK010073201.1:0-14027 GCA_963574355.1 Loris lydekkerianus | reverse complement strand
TACCGTGCATCTTACAAGGGTACATGTAAAACTTAGTAAATGTGGAATGTAAATGTCTTATCACAATAACTAAGAAAATGCCAGGAAGGCTATGTTAACTAGTGTGATGAAAATGTGTCAAACGGTCTATAAAACCAGTATATGGTGCCCCATGATCGCATTAATGTACACAGCTATGATTTAATAATAAAAATAAAGTGATTAAGAATGTAAAAAAAAAAAAAAAGATGGGTCTAAGGCAGTGGGTAAGGATGGGGGAACAAATTATGTAGATTCTTATAGACCTTAGTTTTATTCAAAGGGAAAAGTCACTGGAAAGAAAGTTTAAAGAATGACAAGACCTTTTCTAAAAATTCTTTTGCCTGTGGTAAACATAAAATTTGTTATTTTAACCATTCTAAGTGTACAATTCAGTGACAGTAAGTATACCTTGACTTTTTAAAGTCCATAAGCAGAAAAGACTGAGAGCACAAGGAAAGATAACCATGGCAGTGGCTTACAATAGCAAACAGCAGTGGGTGTGGTATTTCCAAGTTAGAGCTATTAATACTTAGAATGTGGATTGGCTGTGAAATGTGAGAAAAAGAGAGGAGGCAAGGTTGAATCCAATTTTTTTTTCTTTTTTTTCTTTTTTTGCAGTTTTTGGCCAGGGCTGGATTTGAACCTGCCACCTCCAGTATATGGGGCTGGCGCCCTACTCCTTTAAGCCACAGGCACCACCCACAATCCAAATTTTTTTAGCATAACCCACTGGAAGAATGGAGACGTCATCTATGATGAGGAAAATGATGAACACGATAGGAGCAGCAAGCTTGTGGATAAGGAGATTTCAAGTTTGGACAAGTGTTTAAGGTGTCTATTAATATCCAAGTGGATATTTCAATGACTGAAGCAAAGCATCAACAGATGGACAGACTGCAGTTTTAGCACACTGTTGATTAGGACCCAAATCAGATAACCAAGAAATCTGCTAATCCTCTTGAATGCTCTGTTCCCAGTTATCAGCATTGCCACTCATCCAGTTATTCAACCCAGAAACTTGGAGTCATCATTTTCTCTTTTATTCCTTTCTTTTTTTGTAAAAGCCTAGTCAAGGAGCTATCATTTTCTTTACTTTGAACTCTCTTTTGAGAATCTGTGGGGTTTTGAAGCTTCCATTAGAATAAAAGTCCCACAGATCTATCTCTCAAGTGTTTCTCAAATTAATCCTATGGACATTACCTTAGGTTAAGACCTCGTATCTTGTTGGAATATTACAATATTCCTATGCTTTCTGTATAGACCAGTGATTTTCAACTGGTGTGTGTGCCTCAAAACTTTTTAAAGATCATGAATTAAATTATGTTTGAAAAAAGTTCAAAACATGGTAAGTATATTCATTTTTTGTTTTTGTAGAGACAGTCTCACTTTATCGCCCTCGGTAGAGTGCCGTGGCATCACACACCTCACAGTAACCTCCAACTCCTGGGCTTAGGCGATTCTCTTGCCTCAGCCTCCCAAGCAGCTGGGACTACAGGAGCCTGCCACAAATGAGGCAGGCTATTTTTGTTGTTGTTGTTGCAATTTGGCCGGGGCTGGGTTTGAACCCACTACCCTCGGTACATGGGGCCGGTGCCCCATATGCCATATCTTTTGTTTTACTTTTTTTTTTTTTTTTGATCAACATAATTTATGCTGCCAAAGTTTCACTATAAGTCAGTGGTTCTCAACCTTCCTAATGCCGTGATGTATTTTCATTGTTACAAAGGGGTCGCCACCCTCCCGGGTTGAGAACCGCTGCTGTAGGTTCAAGTATGCTGTGAGATAAAAAAGATTGAAAAACCCTGCTCTAGATTGAAAGTTCTTTGGAATGTATAATTGATACTTAATACAGTATATGGCAAATGGCAGGTCCTTAATAAAGCTTGTTGAATCAAGAATCAAAAGTGGTTCAGTAATTGAAAAGAAGGTGACAATCCTCCAGCTGGACGATTAAGGGATATTCCATGCAGTCAATGACTTTGATCTAAACTGTGAAGGGAGTGTAGAGTTTAAATAGGTGGAGAAAAGGGGAAAGGAAGGAAATCTTAATGAAAATCATAACATTTATAATGCTTAGTATGTACCAGGCACTAATGTATCAGGCACTAGTCTATGCACCTTACATGAATTCTCTCATTTAGTCCTCATTCCTGTTTAATCTGTGAGGTAACTGAGGCACGGAAAGATTGGTTTACCCAAGGTCACACTGGCTGTTAAAGAGCTCAGCTGTGAATCAGACTAAATAGATTCTAAAACTTATTTCCCTCTAGTTCTTTCCCTTCCTTTTTTTCTCTGAGACAGAATCTCACTCAGTCACCCTCAGTAGAGAGCTATGGAGTCACAGCTCACAGCAACCTCAGACTCTTGGGCTCAAGAGATCCTCTTGCCTCAGCCTCCCAAGTAGCCTGGACTACAGACAACTGCTACAACACTTGGCTGATTTTTCTAGTTTTAGTAGAGACAAGGTCTTGCTTTGCTCAGGCCAGTCTCAGCCTCCCAGAGTGCTAAGATTACAGGTGTGAGCCACCATGCTCAGCCCTTTCCCTTCCTTTTCTCTCCTCATAGTCACTGTTCTGAAGTTGATAACATTCCTAAATAATTTTATACTTTTATAACATATGTATATAGCTTCAAACAATATATGTTGTGTAGCTATAAATTTCACACATATGTGACCGTTCCATGTGTTCTTTCATAATGCTTTTCTCACTAAGCACCATGTCTTGGAGAATTATTGATGCAGATATAGTACATCGATTGTCAGTGTTCCATTACGTCCATTCCCTTCTTATGGCTAGTTAAGCTGTTTCCAAAATTGTTAACAATTTTTTAACTTTCATTGGGTACAGTCTCTTTTTCTCCTCTTCTTGCCTTTGTGGTTTAACGCCTTTCTTATTCACTTACAGAAATACAGGCAGGTCACACAAAGGACTAGAGTAGAAAGGAAGATTGAGATCAGATTCTGGATACCAAAAGTCTTTGAGTAAGAAACTCTGATTGACTTTTCAGCAGGAGAATCAAAGTACCAGAACTGTATTTTAGGAAGATTAATCTAGAGACGAGGGCAATGGATTAGAAGAGGGACTCCCGGGAGGTGAGATGGCAGCAAGGAGAGGGATTCAGCAGTAAAGGGAGCAGTCACCAAGGAGGATAACAGGGACCAGGGGGAAAGTGTGGGAACGCAAAGTTTATGTGTATATATGCCTTTTGATTTTTGATCAAGAACCTTCAAGTAGTATTCGTATCAATGGACAATTTTTAAGAGACTTTCTTTTTTTTTTTTGAGACAGAGCCTCAGGCTGTCACCCTGGGTAGAGTGCTGTGGCATCATAGCTCAGAGCAACCACCAACTCCTGGGCTCAAGCAATTCTCTTGCCTCCACCTCTCAAGTAGCTGGGACTACAGGCGCCCGCCACAATGCCCGGCTATTTTTTGGTTGCAGCCATCATTGTTGTTTGGCCGACCTGGGCTGGATTCAAACCCACCAGCTCAGGTGTATGGGGCTGGAGCTTTAGCCGCTTGAGCCACAGGCGCTGAGCCTTAAGAGACTTTCTTAAGAACATTCTTCATGATCTAGTTTTTTACTTAATCTTTCTGTGCTGTAACTTGTTTATGATCACCAGCTACAGTTCTTTGGCCCGAACAGTAGATAACTCTTCTCCCACAGCTGGAACCCCTCCTTCTCCTATATTCTCTCATACTGAGTATTCATTTGGCACTATTATTCAAGAGAGATTCAACTGGATTAATCTAATAAGTATTCTTTTTAGATCAGGGATGGTTCAGCAGGTTTCTACAAAGGTTCGACAACATTGTTAAAACCCTTTGTTGTGTTTCATGCTCATCAAGCAAAATTCTGATGACCCATTATCTCCCAGGTATTTTTGGCATTCCTATGGATGGCCTAAGTAGAGCCCTTTCCTTCTTATTGAGCTGTAATGTGCAAGAAAAAAAGAACTGTGGTCTCTGTGTACAGTAAACTGTGCCACAGTATAGGTGTTATATTACAGATAATAAAAATCATTTTTTCTTTGAACTGTGCTTCATTTCTCACCAAAATAATCCAACCTCCTAGCAGCCAATTAAGGAAAGCAAGGAAGACTCCTTACCAAGGCCTCAGTCTGTAGTGTCAAGCTATGAACTGTTAAGTGGCGTCACCGAGAATAAGGCAAATTATACTGGAATTCTGAAATGGTGAAGCCAGATATTGCCTCCCTGTCGCACACCACCTTAGGTCACAGCTTAAAATATCCTAGTCATCTACTTTTTACTTTTGTACTATTCTGCCTCTTCTCGCTAACTCAACCTCCCACTGTTCCTCCTCCACTCCACTTTCTGGAGCTTTGTTTATGATAAATGCCTCTATTGTCAACATCTTTCATGAACACCCTGACCTTAACTATCTGAAGTGTCTCTTGCCAACTCCCTGTGCAATGGAGGCTACTTATTCCCCCACATCTCCTTCTGGCTAGGTTTTGGCTCAGTACACTCCCAGTGCTGCTTCCCAATTATTCCTTTATCGTGGAAATGCTGAGGATCCTGATGCTCAACTACTGGTCTTTGGTCACCATCCCACGTTCACTGACAACTCTGGCAGCTGACTCATAGCCTCTCTTCCCCAAATCCTCCTCATATTAAAGGGTACCAAAGGAAAATATTCTGTCTCAATAATATCTGCATAAAATGATGAACTAATTTAGAATTAGGACACTGTACTATGATGAGTGGATCTGAGGACCCATTTGGCAACACTATAACTGAAGAACTGTTTTTGTTAATGAAATAAGAACATCCTACATGACAGTAGTAAGAGCTGTCCATCAAAATTTTACCACATGCCAGGCCTCTCTGATGGTGCAAACTGCTTTCATGCATTATCTTGTTTAATCAGAAATAATTATTCCTGAGTCCTATTGAGAAAAATATCTAAGTCTAGAAAGGCTGTTTGAAAGTTTTCCAACTGTAGAAAATGCAATAGTAAAGTGATATCATAACTTTGGAAGAGTCTCCCAGTAGCCTCAAATTACTTTTGGAAAGAGGCAGGGAAGTGAACGCTAAGGTCCTGCACACTTGTTAGACTGCAATTGTTAGAATGTATTAATATATAGTGGGATCCAAACTAGAAAACTCATCCCATTGAGACCACATAAGCTGAAGGGCAGAAAGGAAAAGGCTAAGTGTATTCAATTTGTTTATAACATGCCATGTTTCTGCATCTCAAGTGAACCATCCAAGAAAAAAAGAACTACAGTCTCTAGCCGTGGTTCTCAACCTGAAAATACATGGTGGCATTAGGAAGGTTGAGAGCCACTGCTTTGGAGTATGCCACTGAAATGACTACCCGAGCTGCCTCCCTCCGCTATGTGAAGTTGTTTGTGCTCCCTTCCTGTCTCTACCTCAGGGTGCTGACACATCAAGAGTATGTGTACATCTGAAAGACTAATAAACATTTGTGAATGAAACTGACTAATACATCTTAAAAATTTGTGTGTATGTCATTTGGTCCAAGCCTTAGTACAGCATTTCAGAAAATAGATTCTGGCTTCTACCCGAACTATACTTGTTAAATATTTACTTTTGCAATCAAATCTGTATTTAATTTACAATTTTATTGTGACTGGACAGAAAGGATTCCAGAAGTCTCCTCCTTTTAAAATTTTCACAAGCAGTATTTCCAGAAAAAGAAAGAATACTAATAATAATTTATCAGATTTGCTGCTTATTGGAAACTCTGAAAGGTTTGGGTATTGGCGGAATGTTGAAATGAATGCCAACAGTCTCAACTAACATTTGGCATAGTGTGTAATGGTGAACCGTGCTGCCTTTGGAGTTCAACATAGGTTCTAATACTGACTTTTCCACTTACTTCCTCGCAGTATCACATTGGACAAATTACTTAACCGCTGATTTCTCACTTTTGCAACGGGGATAGTCCTACATCTTTGCAAGGAAGGCTCTTCCTTATTTAGGTTTCCTATCAAATGTACCTCCTAGGAGACCTTATGTAATCACCTCACATAAAGTATTCTCCATTCCCCCTCAACCCAACACAATGCCATTTTTAAATTGTTAATCTATTTGCCTTCGTAGCACTTAGCACTGCCTGAAATGACTGAATTCTTTCATTTACTTGTTCTTTGTCACACATTCTAGAATACAAGGTTTAAGCTGAGAGCAAGGGCTATGATTCAACACTGTACCTTCAACACTATACCTCCATAAAAAAGTGCCTTAAATATAAAAGGTAGTCAATTATTTGCTGAATAAATAATGAATGTATTGTCACTTGGGGAAACAAGTTGTGTTACAAAAGAACATTCTACTCAAGGGCTGGAACTGAAAGGGTTGAAATAAACCCACTAGGAATGGATGATGAGAATATGATTGAAACTAGGCACTAGGGAATTACATAGAATATTCATTTGGTGTTTTAGTGTTAGTGACATTTAATGTTAGCTGTTTTAATACTAAACTTTATTTTTTTCCTAAAGGGAAAAGCATAGTAATATATACATTATTGATAAAATATACCTTTAGTAACACACCCTATTAAATTAAATGATCAAATTTTCTTTCTTTTTTGAGACAGTCTCACTCTGTCCCCCTCGGTACAGTGCTGTGGCATCACAGTTCACAGCAACCTCAAACTCTAGCAGGGGTCCTCAAACTACGGTCCATGGGCCACATGAGGTGGTGTGATTGTATTTATTCCTGTTTTGTTTTTTTACTTCAAAATAAGATATGTGCAGTGTGCATAGGAATTTGTTCATAGTTTTTTTTTCTTTAAACTATAATCCAGCCCTCCAACAGTCTGAGGGACAGTGAACTGGCCCCTGTTTAAAAAGTTTGAGGACCTCTGCAAGGTTTAAGCTATTCTCTTGCCTCAGCCTTCCAAGTAGCTGGAACTACAGGCGCCCACAACAACGGGCTATTTTTTGTTGCAGTTGTTGTTCAGTTGGTCCGGGCTGGTTCGAACCCGCCAGCCTCGGTGTATGTGGTTAGCGCTATAACCACTGTGCTACAGGTGCCGAGCCTAAATGATCAAATTTTGACCATGACAGTACTATGAAATTGTCCTCAAAAGTTCAACATTCCGGCTTGGCACTGTAGCACAGTGGTTACTGGTGCCAGGCACATACATACACCAAAGGTGGCAGGTTCCATCCGGGCCCAGGCCAGCTAAACAACTGCAACAACAAAAAAGTTCAACATTCCCTTGAGTGCTGCTGAACTTGCAAACTGATGAGTAATGCACAAATATATGCACTTATTTTGTGCATTCTAATAGTAAGTTGTCACTGTCTTCATTTTACAGACAGGGAAATGAGACTCCAAAATTAAAATTAAATCTAGCTGTTTGCTCAAAAAATTAGCAATTGCAAAGTCATGGAAGAAGCCCAAGTGCCCATCAACCCACAAATGGACTAGCAAATTGTGGTGCATGTATACCATGGAATACTATGCAGCCTTAAAGAAAGATGGAGACTTTACCTTTTTCATGTTTACATGGATGGAGCTGGAACATATTCTTCTTAGCAAAATATCTCAGGAATGGAGGAAATGGTATCCAATGTACTCAGCCCTACTATGAAGCTAAATTATAGCTTTCACATGAAGGCTATAACCCAACTGTACCACAAGATTATGGGGATATGGCCAAGGAAGGGGAAGGGAGGGGGGAGGTTTTGGTGAGGGGAGGGTAATGGGTGGGGTCACATCTATGGTGCATCTTAGAATGGGTACAGGAGATTGCACTAATGTACACAGCTATGATTTAACAATAAAAAAAAATAAAAAAAAGTATTTTATTTCAGGCTTCTCTGCATCTTGCTTTCTTCACTCTAGCCTTATTAATCTTCATATTGTCTTCTGAATATATCATATGTCACATGAACTTTGAACATACTGTTCTCTCTACTTGTAATTTCCATGTTTTTTTCTCTGACAAATTCCTACTCATTTTCATGCCTGACATAACTTCATGAAGGAAATATTTTTGAGCCCTCAGATAGGTAGCCCTCCTTTTTATATGCTCCCTTTAAATCCAATAGTTCCCTTAAAATAACTTTGTGCCCTTAAACCCAGTTCATGATATATGTATAAGGTGTTCAGTGTCTACTTTTCCATGAGACTAAATGCTCCATAATATCAAGAAATAAGCCCTTTTGGTTAACAATGTATCTCTAGTACCTAAAGAAGTGCCAGATAGTATTTTAACTGGCCTATTTCTTATGAATAACTTAGGCCTTCAATAATAAGGCACATATTAATTATTTATTATACTCACCCAACTTCAGCCCTACCCTACCATCATATCACCACACAGCAACACATACACATATCATTACTTTACAAGTCTGTGTGTATGAATTATCAAAGAAAATAAAATAAAACCATATTCTATGTAGGCAACTATCTTATAAGCTTGAGACTGTTGGTCACAGAGGTATTAGAGGAAATAAAATATAGCGTGACTTTGTATGTTATAGTGGTTATGAGCATAGATTCAAGAATCACACAACCTGAATTTGAATCCTTCTGTGCCACTTAATTGTGGTATAAATTCAGGTAAATCTGCTTGATATTGTCACACCTCCCTTTCACAGCAATAATAGTACCTACATCATGGTTTCCCATTATGAACAAATGATGTCTATTATTTGGCAAGAGGCAGATTCTCTAGGTTGCTATTGTAACATTTTAAATATCACCAAACTTTATTTTTTGGTGTTATTTTATAATCCATTTGTAGGTTTTGATTTTTAATTTTGTAGTAGGATGAGGTGTATACATAAATGGCCATTCTGCAAATCTTCAAAAATAAGGTTGTGTGAATTCCAGCAAGACTGAGAACAAAGTGTTAGGCATTATTTAACATGGAACAAGCAAATGCTGTGAAACATATCAAGGAAGTAAGGATAATATTTAAGACATGGGGCAAAAGTTAAGAGAGTTTAAAACTGTGTGCAGCATTAATAACTAAAAAACGAGCTCCAACATAGACTTGAGGTATATATAAATATTTATACATATGTATATACACATTCAAAACAAAATAACAAAGAAAAATTAAATATAACATAAATGGAATAATAATCATATATATATTTCAAAAAAAGGGTCTAATATTATCATGGCAGCAAGGTAGTTATGCCTAGTTACACCATCGAAATACTGCTAAAACAAATAGAAGAAAATCAAATGATAAGAAAAAATGTAAGTAACAGTCTGGATATATTTTCCATTAATTATATTTTTGATGGGTTTCAACTTTTAAAAAGCTCATTCTTCCACACAAATATCTGAAGTTTTGGGATTTTGTGATGTGGACTAAACGTACTGGAGTTAGACTATTTCTGAAAGTAGTTTTTATTTGAATTTCTCTGGTGATTCAAGATGATGAGAATTTTTTCTTATGTTTGTAGGGCATGTACCTGTCTTCTTCAGAGAAGCTTCTGTTCAAGTCTCTTGCCCACAAGGAAATTGGGTTATTTGTTCTTTTCTTATTGATTAGTTAGAGTTCTTTGTTGATTCTAGTTAACAGACTCTTGTTGGTAACATAATCTGCAAGTATCTTCTCCGATTCTGAAGGCTGTCTGCTTGCTATACTTACTGTGCTCTTGGCCGTGCAGAAGCTTTTTAGTTTGCTCAGAGCCCCAGTAATATATTTTTGGTGTTTCTTGAATTGCCAGGGGAGTCCTCCTCATAAAAATTTCTCCCAAGGGGCAGAACCTGTGGCTCAAAGGAGTAGGGCTTTCCACATTGTATATCAAATTAGCACATCATACCCCATAAATGCATTAATGTACACAATCATGATTTAATAAAAAAAAATTAAAAGCTCACTCTTAACCATTTGGAACAAATCATGTGAGATTTTCCTTTTTTTTTTTTTTTTGCAGTTTTTGGTGGGGGCTGGGCTTGAACCTGCCACTTCTGGCATATGAGGCCAGCGCCCTACTCCTTTGAGCCACAGGCACTGCCCCAAATCATGTGAGATTTTACACACATACACTCACATACATAAAAGTTTGCTGACCTTTACTATTTTACATGACTCTGGAGCAGAAGTACTACACTGACCAGAAAAGCAGGTGGCCATCTTCCAAAGGTGTGGTCAATATATTTTAAACTAATCAGAACTAGAGTTCAGCTATGATATCCCTCATTTAGTTTCTATTTTCATTTAGAATACACATCTACCAGAATGTTGCTTGGCAAGAAGTAGGGGAGAGATGAATTAAGTCAATTGTGTATTGGTATGCCAAAGTTGAAGGGGAATATTGCAACCAAGGATGAGTATTGGAAGAGCACTTGAGAGAGTGTGTGTTGTGCATGTAGATTTGCACAAACACTGTTCAAAGAATAATTTTAAATTTCATATAATTCTCAACTTTAAAGAAAACCTAAAAGCTATAACTAGATTATATTCTAATTCATCTTATAGAAACCAAATAAATAAAAGAATTGCAAATTGAGCTAGGTTCAGTTTTAACTTAAGTTAAGAAAGATGCCGTCACCTAAATAACAGTGAGAAAATTTATAGAAATTGGAATTTTCCTGTCTTCTAAAAAACTACATGCCTTGATATATATCTACTGAATTAAGAATAAATTTTTGAAACTGAGATGGAGCTTCTGAAAAATTCCTGAGACAATAGGGAAATAAAACAATATCAGTACAACTCCATTCCTGGGTTGGTAGGCATTTAGGCTGTTTCCACATTCTGGCAATTGTAAATTGAGCTGCAATAAACAGTCTAGTGCAAGTGTCCTTGTGGTAAAAGAATTTATTTTCTTCTGAGTAATGCACAGCAATGGGATTGCAGGATCAAATGGGAGGTCTAGTTTTAGTTCTTTGAGTGTTCTCCATACTTCCTTCCAAAAAAGGTTTATTAGTTTGCAGTTCCACCAGCAGTATAAGAGTGTTTCTTCTCTCCACATCCATGCCAGCATCTGCAGTTTTGAGATTTTGTGATATAGGCCATTTTTCCAGGGGTTAAATGATATCTCAGGATTATTTTGATTTTTATTTCTCTAATAATTATAAACAATGAGCATTTTTTAATATGTTTGTTAGCCATTCATCTATCATGCACAAATGATTCTTTCCTCATATTTTTTTTTTGTTTGTTTGTACTTGTAAGGTAAATTTCAATTTGTAGTTGTGTCCTTCACTTAGGAAGTGTGCCACATACCTGAAGATTGTACCCATTGGTGGGAACTTACTAACTCCTCCCCCTTGAATTTAATTTAGTTCCCTGCTGATGTGAGCTTGTAGGTATTAATCTACTAGATTCAACTTAATATTGAGTACACAGGATTGTACTCAATATTTGAGTACAAATTGATTTTTGAGTACAAAAATTTATTTTTCCTTCTTGTTATACCTAGGAGAATATTATCAACATCTTTCCACATAACTATGAAAGAAAAACAATCTCCATCTTTTTATGGCAGAATAGTATTCCATGGTATACATACACCACAGTTATTTATCCATTCATAGGTTGATGGGCACTAAAGTTGTTTCCATATCTTTGCTATTGGGAATTGAGATGCTGTAAACATTTGAGTGCAAATGTTCTTCTGGCAAAATGATAACTCTTTTTTTCTTCATAGATACCTACTCATAGAATTATAAGATCAAATGGAATGTATACTTTTAGTTCATTGAATATTCTCCAAAGACAATTTTTTCAAAGAAGCTTTATTAGTTTGCAATCCTGCCAACAGTGTGTAACTGTTCCCTTCTCTCCCATGTCAGCATCAACAGCTTACCCAGATATTCTATTTTTCAAATGAGGAAAAAAAAGAGAAAAAATTATAAAGATGAAGAATTGTTGTTACCGTTTCTAATATAATAAATATGTGTGAAAACTATTCTTCATCTTTATTTTTTTTCTCTTTTTTATCATTTAAAAATAAAATCTTGGCTCAATGTCCATAGCTCAATTGTTACAGTGCCAGCCACATACAACAGGGTTGGTGGGTTTGAGACTGGCCCAGGCCTGCTAAACACCAAGGACAACAACAATAAAAAAAATAGCCTAGTGTTGTGGCAGGCATCTGTAGTCCCAAATACTTGGGAGGCTGAGGCAAGGTAATCAACTTAAGCCCAAGAGTTTGAGGTTGCTGTGAGCTGTGACACCACAACATTCTACTGAGGGTGACATAGTGAGACCCTGTCTCAAAATAGATAAATAAATAAATAAATAAATAAATAAATAAATAAATAAATAAAATCTCTAGGTGTCTTTCTGCTGCTTCCATCCTGTTCTTCCTCATCTTCTCTTACAAGTCATATGCCATATATCTCAGGTTCCTTTATCAATAAATCAGTGATTTCTGGGATTGTGGGAGGAGTAAGACCAATTAAGGGTCATTATGTGATTTTAATGGGTTGTAGTGAAATGTGTTTTCTTGACTTAAAACATACTAGACTAGACAAGAACATAATTAGACATAGAATAGAGGAGACCAGAGAAGAACAGAATAGAAAGGAAAAAATAACCATATAATTAAGAAAAGTATTGTTCTCCCCAATTTTTATTTCAGTTATATTAATACATATATTGATAGATGGAGTCCTAAGTTAAAATTTATTTTATGAGTGGCCCCTCCCTAATGAAAAGCTAGAGGTGTTTCACCAATTAGTTGATGAGCAATTAAAACTTAATCATATAATTCCATCTGTAAGCTCCTGGAATTCACCTGTCTTTGTCCTTAAAAAAAAAAAAAAAAATCAAAATGGAGACAGAGGCAAAGCATGATGACGGATGGGACAGACGTGTAGCCCACCTCTCCCAAGTCATCAGGTGAGAGGAAAGGGGGTCTGGACCTTTTCCCCATGTGGATTATTGGTGTGGACAGACAGCTGGAGATGCACAGTGAATTGGCAGATTGCTTTATATGAGATGTAATTTAAAACCCCGGACTCTTTTGTAGAGAATTTCCCTGCTTGGCTGTGCTGGCTGGCAGGCCCCTCCCTCATGGAGGACAGCAGCTTGCAATTCCTGGCAAAATTCAAGTGACGAAAATTTATTCCTGAGCAGAGTTTGGCACCTGAAAAGGGAGCCACTTAGAATCACAAGGAAATAAGCAACCCGATGGAAAATTGAAGGGAAAATTGAAGGGAAGGGATACTGCCTGGGAAACAGACATTTTGAATTTTCTGAAATTGTGGGCACCTTCCCCCAGAACAAAAAGAGTGATTAAATAGACCGGAACATTCCTGGTGAAGAATATTGGTGTGGGCTGGCAGTTCAGGCTGTGCGGTGAACTGGTGGGTGGCTGGACTCAAAGCTCCAGAACCACAATGACTGAGTATAAGGTTTCTGTGTGCCGCAGCTGCTGTGGCAGTGAGACGCAGTGGCAGCTAGACACAGCAAAACCTGCGGGACCCGGCACAGCCTCAGGAGTTTGCAGCAGCGAGACCCAGTGGCTACCAACACCCTTCCCCACAGTTGATTGCAGTTGCCTGTTTGCAAGAGAATGCGGGAGCAGAGTGAAAAGATTTGTGAAGCATGGACTCCTGCACTGAGTTGGGAAGTTGGGTAGGAGTGCTGTCTGGAACAGAGCAGCTGAGGTTGCACAACAATTAGGTAAAAAATTTTACAGAAACTCCAAAATGGCGATCGGCCAGGTTAGGTCGTTACCGTGCTAACAGTATAAACAGGGAATCAGATATAAGCCTGGGAACCACTCACAGCACCACCTGGTGTCCAGAAAGTATATTTCATTATAAATATATTCCTATGAAAGTTGATCCCTACGTCATAAATATAGATGTATGTTTCTACATATATACAAGAATAATATTTTTGTGGTTGGTGCCTTTTTATTTTCTTTTCTCATCATTTTCTTGGAGAAACTATCATTAATTTATATATATATATATATATATATATATATATATATATATATATATATATTATATATTTATTATATTATTTTTTATATATTTTTTCAAAAACAAATTTTATTTTTGTTCTCTCTCTCTCTGTT
>CAUYPK010073199.1:0-13462 GCA_963574355.1 Loris lydekkerianus | reverse complement strand
TCAAATTAACCATCATAGTTCCATGCTTACTTTCTTTGGCTCGTTCACGTTCAAGTCCTGATTTCTTCACTATCCCTATTCATCTTCAGAATAATCTCCTGAATGTTGATGTGGTCAGCCAGTGGACTGGGAAAAGAAGATGCAATATTTAGTAGAGAGATAGCAAATGTTTTTGTTTCTAAGAAATTCCATAACAAATTTCTACAGATTAGATGGCTTAAAACAGAAATTTACTATCTCACAGTTGTGGAGGCTAGCATTGCACAATCAAGGTTTCAGCAGAATCTGACACATGTGTAGGATGGTCCTTCCTTATCTATTCTAGCTTGTGGTAGTTTGCTGGCAATTTGTGGCATTCCTTGGCCTGCAGTAAAGGACAGGTCAGTCAAGCAGGAATTTACAGCCAAGAAGCATGTGGGTGTGTGTGGATAGAAACTTACTAAGAAGAAACACCAGAAGTGATGGGGATTCTGGCCAAAAATCCTACCCAACAGAAGGTAGGCCAGGGAGATCAGACATTCCCTTGTGATGGTGGAAGATGATCATAAATTGAAAAGATTCTTGCAACACTGACATAGTGAGGTCTTTCCAACCCCTTAAATTTACAAGAAAAGGGAATGCACAAATTGGCCTGGGGAATGCTCATGATTTTAAACAAATTTGGGCTCAGCTGAGACTTTGTCAAAGGAAAGACAGTCTTTGTTCACTTTAAACACCAAGTTCATTTTCTCCTTATTCACCTTTTGTTCACTAAAACTAGCTGGCAGTGGAGGATGCTTTCTGTTCAGTGTTATCAGACATTTAATGACAAGAAACTATGATGAAACAAAGAATAATAGGCCAGGCACTGTAGCTCACATGTATTATCTCAGTACTTCCAAAGGTCAAGCAGAGAGACCAACTGTTCAGCATAACAAGAACCCAACTTCTAATAAAATTGGTGTCTGTGTGCGTGCGTGTGCATGTGCACTGAGTTAGGCATTGTGATTGCTTGTACTCTGCAAACGCAGCTACTTGGAAGACTTAGACAGAATGATTGCATGAGCCAAGGAGTTGGTGGCTGAAGTAAGGTGTGGAAGCCAAGCTTCCACCTTGGGCAATAGAGACTCTGTGTTCTAAACCCCAACCAAAAGTCACATTCTGAGGGACTTACATTCAACATGGGTAGAAATTTGGCCTTGGTATCACACCTACATCAGACAGAAAGTTTTGAAAGAGGACAGAAAGTGTTGAGACAGAAAGAACAGAAATTTCTCAAGTAATCTGGTGGATTAGAGCTTCACCAAGAGAGAATGCCATACCTGAACCCTCCTGAGGTGAGCTGTAACCCCAAGGATACAAACAAAAGGTACAAAATCCATCACTAAGTGTACGGGAGTCCCCTCCCCCATGAGAACGGCTCGGAGTACCCCATAAACAAACAATCAGAGTTTAAAAGTCCTACCATAACAGTTGCACTGCTGGTTGGAATGCAAATTAATACATTCCTTTTGGAGAGATATATGGAAAACACTTAGAGATCTAAAAATAGATCTGCCATTCAATCCTGTAATTCCTCTACTGGGCATCTACCCAGAAGACCAAAAATCACATAATAACAAAGATATTTGTACCAGCATTTTCATTGCAGCCCTATTCACAATTGCTAAGTCAAGGAAAAAGCCCAAGTGCTCATTGATCCACGAATGGTTTAATAAATTGTGGTATATGTTAACCACAAAATATTATGCAGCCTTAAATAGAGAAGGAGACTTTACCTCTTTCATGTTTACATGGATGGAGCTGGAACATATTATTTTTAGTAAAGTAACTCAAGAATAAAAGAAAAAGTACCCAATGTACTCAGCCTTACTATGAAACTAATTTAGGTCTTTCACAAGAAAGCTGTGACACAATTACAACGTAAGAATAAAGGGAAGGGAGAAAGAGGGGAGGGAGGGGGATTTAGGAGAAGGGAGGGGGATTGGTGGGATTACACTTGTGGTGCATCTTACAAGGATATCTGTGAAACTTGATAGGCGTGAAATGTAGATGTCTTGGCACAATAACTGGGAGAATGCCAGAAAGGCTGTGATGACCAGTGTGATGAAAATGTGTCAAAAGTTATATGAAGCTAGTGTATGATGCTCCATGATCATATCAATGTACAAAGCTATGATTTAATTAAAAAAAAGAAATAATAATAATAATAAAGTTCTCCCATTATACTTCACAGGAGAAGCCCTCTAAAAACTGAACATACTACCTCTATTAGGGTGCAATGGCACTCTACTCCCAGGCATAAAACTGTGTAAAACTGTGTATATTCTCTACCTGCAATCCTGAGTGCTCAGCACTTCCCACCACTCTCACTCTGAGGTTAAGAGACCCGTCTCCCTATAGTTTAGATTCTTGTGTAATTTCTTGAGGGGTGTAGAACTCAGCTGGTCAGTGCTGATTCTGCAACACAGGAGTAAGGAGAGGACATCTAGCTGAGAGAAAATCACGCCGGAGCAGCGGTGCTCCAAAATGCAGAGAAGCACCCATTTTTAGCAAAAATAGGGTTCACCTCCATATATTCCAGAGGAACACCCCCTGCCTCTCTGGGCAACCAGAGGAGGCTGGTCATCTTCTCACATGGCAAACACCATAGAACAGATCTGAGATGAAAATGCAGGCCTCATGAGTAAATGGTTTACCTGAGGTGGTACTGGCCTGGGTAAAGCGCAGGAACTAGAAAACACACACACAGAGCCAGGAGATTCCAAGGGTTGGGCTGACCCAGAGGACCACTTTCCTGAGCCTAAGATGCACCCAGCATCCAGAGGATCATCAGCCTAAACAAAGGAGGGCAGGCAGAGGTTGGAACTGACAGGGAACTGTGCTGAAAATACAAACTACAGCTGCGCAGAAAGGGCCTGAGACACAGGTACTGGGGACCCAAAACAGCTTCTCTTCTGGACAGGAATTTAGCAGGCACAGAAACAAATTCTCACAAAGTTTTTCTGTTCTGACAGTAACATCAATGAGGGGTGGAGCTGGAATTGAGTGAACAGCCCAATAATCCTGAGGTTGTCAGGCCTCACCTTTCTCTGCTGAATAAAGACACAGAGCACTGGCATGACAGAGACATATAGTTCCTTTTGATTCACGCAGGTGAAAACCCCTGGAGTATCTGCTCATAGAAGTCAACTGTTGCACAGCCCTGTGGCGTTATCAGTGACTGAGTGTGAAAGACATGCAGGGTGGGGTGGGACAGAGGTGCATCAACTTTCCCAGACTAATCTATTTGCTGAGTGTATTCTCCTGACCTGATGAAGCACCACAGCAAGTCATATTTGAGTTGTCAGCAGACCCCTGCAATTGCCAGAGACTTTTTAAAATCTACCTGAGAAAGGTATTGACTGAAACAATTGATTTGTACCTTTTGAACTGAGCTAATCACCTGAGGACTATCCAAGAGGTTCCCTTGGCGTGTGGTTGTATAAATGTTTGATTTAACTTTACCAATTGTTGCCTTGGGGGGGAGTGTGGGGTGACTTAATTGCTGGTATTTCTCCACAGTTGAGATTTTAACCCAGAGTAACTGTTTAACTAGGGTCGGGCAAAGACCAGCTGAAAACAAGACAGAGCTACTTAGCCCCACCACACCAAATAGGTTCCAAGTTTCTCTGACTGTAGCACTGTATGGATCTTGGGCAAAGCTCCAGGGGAAAAGCAATATGATGTAAAATTATCATGGGTGGAATCAGGAAAAATTCTGGTAACATGAATAACCAGAGTAGATCAACTCCCCCAAGGTAAGATATGGCAGATGTAAATGATGGTCCCATTTATAAACAGCTGGCCAACATGTCAGAAATCAAATTCAGAATTTGGATTGCAAACAAGATTAATAAAGTGGAGAAAAATTTAGAATTAGAAATTTGAGGAGCAATTCTAAAGTTGGAATTAGAAATTTTTGGAGAAATTTAAAAGTTGGCTTAAGAATTCAACAAATCTAAAAACAAAACTACCAAATATTTTGACACACTGAAGCAAGAATTTGCAGTCCTCAAAGATCTGAGAAATACAGTAGAATCCCTCAGTAACAGAGGAGAACAAGCAGAAGAAAGAATTTACGACATTGAAGACAAAGCCTTTGAATGCTATCAAAGAGGAAGAGAAATGGAGAGCAAAAATGGATTATTCTCTCAGACAGTTCTGAGATAATTCAAAGAAGGCTAATATATGCCTCCTCGGAATCACTGAAAGTGACGAAGTGGACTCTCAAGGCATAGAGGCTCTTATCCATGAAATTATGAAAGAGAATTTTGCAGACATGCTAAGACATTCTGAAATTCAGATAGCAAACAGTTCCAGAACGCCAGTATGACTTTAGCCAAATAAGACGTTCCCTAGGCAAATTATAATTAACTTCACTAAAGTTAATATGAAGGAAAAAGTTCTGAAAGCAGCCTGACATAAAAAAAAAAAAAAAAAATTACCTACAAAGGGAAGAATATTAGAATGACTGCAGATCTCTCTGCTGAAAATTTTCAATCCAGAAGAGGGTGGTCATCAAATTTTAATCTACTAAAATAAAATGACTTTCAACCCCATATCCTGTATCCAGCTAAACTGAATTTCATTTATGATGGAGAAATTAAATACTTTAATAACATTTATATGTTGAAAAAAATTGCCATAATCAAACCACCTTTTCTGGATATTCTCAGAGCTATCCTTCATAATGACCAATTCAATTCTCTGCCACAAAAGTAAACTCACTAAGAATCTTTTGATCAAATCCAACTTTCACCGTGGTGAAAGGATTCAAAATGTTCAGTGGACTTTTAAAAAACTCGATATCAATAATTTTACCTGGTTTATCAACATTCTCCATTAATCTGAATGACTTAAAGTGTCCTCTAAAGATGCAATGGTGTGTTGACTGGATAAACAAACTCAGGCCAGTTATCTGCTACATACAAGAATCACATTTTACCTTAAAAGATAAATATAGAGTCAGGGTGAAAAAATTATCATCCATATTGGATAAAAGTCCAATGGAAATCAGAAAAAAAGCAGGTGTTGCAATTATATTTGTAGATACAATAGGCTTTAAACCAACAAAAGTAAAAAAGGATAAGAATCTGACTTTATATTTTTTAAGGGTAATACTCAATATGATGAGATTTCAATTATTCATATATATGCACCCTACATAAATGTGCCTCAATTTATAAGAGAAACTCTAACAGACATGAAAAACTTGATTTTCTTCATCTTCATAATAGTCGGAGATATTAACACTTCTTTGGTAGTGTTGGATAGATCCTCTAATAAGTAACTGAGCAAATAAATTTTAGATTTAAACCTAACCATCCAACATTTTGATTTAGCCGACATCTAAAGAAGATTTTGTCCCAACAAAACTGAATACACATACTTCTCATCAGCCCAAGGAAAATTCTCCAACTTCAATCACATCTTAGGTTCCAAGTCTCATCTCAGAAAATTAAAAGGAATAGAAATTATTCCTTTCATCTTCTTGGACCACCATGAAATAAAAATTTAACTCAGTAACAACAGAAGTCTGCATACTCATACAAAAAACATGGAAGTGAAATAACCTTACGCTGAATGATAGCTGGGTCAGAGATGAGATTAAGACGGGAGTTGGCAAATTTTTGGAACAAAACAACAATGAAGATGCAAAGTAGCAGTAGCAGAACCTCTGGGATAACATAAAGGCAGTCCTAAGAGATAAATTTATAGCACTGCCAGCTTTCCTCAAGACAATGGAAAAAGAGGATGTTGCGTGACCTGAGACATGAACGAGCAGAAGCTTTGCTGTAGGTGTAAACTCGCTCCTGTAATTATTAAGTCAAGAAACCGACTATACACTCTGATATGGTGTATAGCAAAGTTTTTTATTTGAAGTTCAGGTTTTATACTCTTTCAGTCTGTTACACACTTAATCCTTTAATGATTAGCTTCTTCCTTTTCTCACTTTATTTTTACATATCAATACCATCACCTTTTAGTAAATCTCTCCTATTTTCAAGACAATGATTAATCTCTGAGCAGGGCACAAAGACGGAAGTAGCCTCAGGGGAACAAAGTTAATAGAATATTCTCAAGCATTCACTCAGTTTACCCAGTATGAAGTAATGACTGCGTCCTTTCTTCAGGGCAGAATATCTATAGACCTCAGACAATATGTTGTTAACATATGTCAACCTCTGACCTGTGTCTCTGAGGAAGGGCTGCACGCCCTTTGATCTCAGACTTAACGGGGAGTACTGCCTCAGAAAAAGGCCTAAGGAATTTTCCAAAAAAGCCTATCTCTGTGAGTAACCCAGGGGGGTCCAGACTTCTAAGTCTCTGGAAGAAAAACAAGTCATTTTAAACTCACACTGAATTCACTTTGTGTGCTTGATGTAGGATATGTTTATTTTTAAATATTATCCTACACAAGATATAATCTCCAGATACAAGATTAACTACCAAATCTATGTTTAGAGAAAAGGCGGATAAGGCCATATTGTATTTGCTTGGTCTTGATGCTATAAATGATGGGATTCATGAAAGGAGGGAAGAGAAAATAGACATAGCTCATGATGATGTGGACCACCTTTGGAACATTCCTCCCAAATCTGTGGATGAATGACAGCCCAATTACTGTAACATAGAAGATGAGCACACAACTAACATGGGAGATACAGGTGTTGAGTGCCTTGGCCCTCTCTTCACTAGAGGCAATGTCTATGACAGTCTTGAGAATTAGGATATAGGAGAAAAGGATAATAAGAGAGTCTAAGAAGGTTGTTAGACAAATTAGAATTACAGGGTAAACTCTATTGAAAGTTATATCAGCACAGGCCAATTTCATGACTTCTTGGTGAAGACAGAAAGCATGGGAAAGGACATGAGAGTGGCAATATGAAAATGAAAAAAGACGTACAATCACAGGCATGATGGATACAAAACCCCTCAGATAAATCCCCACTCCTAACCTTACCACTTGAGTATTACTGAGAATAGATGCGTACCTCAAAGGATTGCGGATAGCAATGAAGCGATCATAGGCCATGGCAAGGAGGATACCTGATTCTACAATAGAAAGGGAGTGAATGAAGTAGGCTTGCAAGAAGCAGCCTGCATGGCTAATTTCCCTGTGATTCACCCACAAGACACCCATCACTGTGGGCATAGTGGTCAATGTCACCATGACGTCTGTGCCTGCCAGCATGGCAAGGAAATAGTACATAGGTTCATGAAGACTTTGGTCATCCTTGATGAGATAGAGGAGTGATCCATTGCCGAGAAGAATAGAGACATAGACTGTAAAGAAGGAGAAGGAGATCCAGTGATGAGCTCCCTGTAGCCCTGGGAAACCAGTCAGCAAAAAGGGGGCCTCACTGATATTGGGCCACATAGTGTAGTCGAGTAGAGAGTAGCTTTCTTGAAACCTTGGAAACAGGAATGTGGATGTGTCTTGGTAATATATCACAGTAACTTCAATCAAAATCTTTGAACTTGAGAATAATTTCTAGGTGTGGTAAACATGAGTCTGCACCTATTTTCATACAGAAGTAAGCAGGCTGTATGAGAGACGAGAAATGATGGTCATCCCCTAAATAGAGAAAAATTCGAAGTTAATGGTTAAAATTTTGCCAAATTTTTTCATTAATATTTCTAATGCATAAGGCCCAACTGTTATGTGGATGCTTAACAACAGTGGTCAAAACACAAATATAGTAAAATATAGCATATGAATATTGATAACAATCTTTAAAAACTGCTTTTCTTCTTGTAATTGCTAAGTACTTGGAGATAAGTAATTTGAATTTATTTTTATCTTTCACAATTTTGTTGAAGACATGGTTTTACAATTCAATAAACTTTTATTTTTTGTAATACAATATTATGCTTTTTTATTTCAAAACATTGTGGTTGTATATATGTACTTGGTTACATTGATCACTTTTGTAATGCTAGAGTCAGGACTACAGATGTGCCCATCACCCAAGTAGTGTTCATTGTACCCAATAGGTAGGTTTGCTTTCTTTTTCTTTTTTTTGCAGTTTTTTTTTTTTGGCCCAGGCCAGGTTGGAACCCGCCACCTCCGGTACATGGTACGGGTGCCCTACTCCTTTGAGCTACAGGCACCTCCCATTAGGTATGTTTTCATTCAATTCCTCCTCCCCTTCCTCCCTTCTTGATTTCCACTGAGTTGTACTTCCCTTCCGAAACTGAACATCATTGTGTTATGTAGAACAACATCACTTCCAATAAATTGCTTTGTCATTCCAACAGTTATGATTTTACTTGAACTTGGCTGAAAAATGTGGGGGCCACACCAGCCACAGCTAACAAGCACATAGACTTATCAGACATGCAGCCTCGAACAACTCCCCCTCCAATCTATGAAACCAAAATATGCATTTCACCTGATCTTTAGGTGATCTAGTGCACAGCAATGTCTGAGAAGCCCAGCTCTAAGCATTTGCTATCTAATTCATCTATGGAGATAAAAACTTTTTAATTCTTCAACATGGTTGATTATATTATCATCTCCAAATATTTTTATACAATTTTTAAAAGTTACTTCTTTTCCATTATGGTTCTCTTTTCTTCCTCTTTTCCTTTACAAAATTGTTTTACATAATTAAATGCTTGGATTCTTCCTCTGTCTCTTCTCTGAATACTTTTCCTTTACCATGCTCCTCTGAAGGAGCTGTTGCAGCTCTGTGACTGGGAGCATTCTCATCTTTCCACAGTATAAGGATGCCAGTCATCCCTATTATTTCTATTTTATTAGTCTCCACAATCCAAAGGGATCATATTACCAGCTTAATTACAGCCTTATTTCATCACAAATTCAGAAGCTTGAAGTCTCCAGGAATAAGTAGATTCCTGATGGCCATCGTATCAAAAATGAGTCAGAATCAGAACATATTACAAAGAATCTCTATCCTGTATGAGAAAATGCTTTGATGTTATATGTGAAACAGGCTTGTGTTCATAGAGATTGAAATCAACAGCCCTAGGAGTCTTCTAAAGCACACTGAAATCATATACAGGACTAAGCTATGATTATTACAGAAATCAGGTTCTTCCTCTATAACATTTTAATGCTTTTAAAAATGGGTGGCAATACCCATACTTGGGGGAAGATTATAATAAATGAAAAACATTGATGGGAAAACAAAGTTTAAAAGAGAGAAAAATACAGTAAGAAGTTATCAAATTAATGACACTAATTTGACATCAATTAGTGATACCTGAGGGCTAATAAAGGAAATTCAGAATGATAAAACTGGACTTCAAAATATAAATAAAGATTCATACATTTTTTTGTAAATTTCTACCAGAATATTTATCAGGTCTTAGCAGGAATTGGCAATTAAACATACCAGAAAAAAATTATATGTGTTTTACTATTTTTATGAAGTGAAAAATGTTAGTGTTTCTTATTCATTCCATAGCTCAGCTGGGTCTTTAACTACAAGACTGAGAAGTCTACAGTAGCTCTATAAATGTGAGATGAAAGACATGTAGTTGACACCTTTGGAACAAAAGGAAAGGACAGAACAAACCTGAGGACTGAGAGGTCCCTCATATTTACCCGAAAGCAGGTATGTAGAGCTTCAAGAAACATAATGTACTGTCAACCAACTGAGGCCTAGTAGGGCCAGTTTCACTATAAATAGAACTGCAGTAGATAACATCCTCCCAGGATGGTGTTATGCAGCAAAATTCATTAAAGGTGGCTTGGCTTTTTATTGAAAAAATGTTGAGAAAATTACATGAGAAATATTTTTTTAATTAAATCATAGCTGCATACATTGATATGATCATGGGGCATCATACACTAGCTTCACAGACCGTTTGACACATTTTCATCACAATGGTTAAAATAGCCTTCCTGGCATTTTCCCAGTTACCGTGCCAAGACATTTACATTCCACATTTACTAAGTTTCACATATACCCTTGTAAGATGCCCCGCAGGTATAATCCCACCAGTACCCCTCCCTCCACCCCCCTCCCCTGATTTCCTTTTTATTTCTTCCTGCACCCAACTGTCATTCAGCACAAGGTTGTTTAACTTTCATACTTTTGTGTGAGGTTGAATGTTTTTGTTGGAGTTGAGTTCCACTTTTAATGCCTTGTGATCTGAGAAGATGGAAGAATTTCAATTCTTTTTATTCTGTTCAAGTTTGTTTATGTCCTAGGATATGATCAATTTTGGAGAATGTTCCATGGGGCGATGAGAAGAATGTATATTCTTTATCTTTGGGATGGAGGGTTCTATATACGTCTATCAAGCCCAGTTGTTCTAGGGTCTCATTTAAATCTCTAATATCTTTGTTTAATTTCTGTTTAGAGGATCTGACCAGGTCTGAGAGAGGGGTTTTGAAGTCCCCTGTTATTATGGTGTTATGGGATATCACATTGCTCAGACTAAGCAAGGTCTGTTTCAAGAAGCTGAGAGCATTTAAACTGGGTGCATAAATATTTAGAATTGAAATGTCTTCTTGTTGTATTTTTTCCTTGACCAATATAAAGTGACCGTCTTTGTCTTTTTTGACTTTAGTTGCTTTAAATCTACATGCATCTGAAAATAAGATTGCAACTCCTCTTTTCTTCTGAATTCTGTTTGCCTGAAAAATTGACTTCCAACCCTAACATATATATTTTGCTTCCTTTCCAAATCCTATTAAAAGTAAGCAAAGAGATATTTTTAAACCTTAAGGTTAAACCTACAAGAACAAAAGAAAAAAAAAAAAAAAAAGGAAGCTGGCAGTGGAAGCCAAGGAGCAACCCATCTAGGTATTTCTGGGAGGAGGGGTGAGCGTAAGCATGAAAACAGGAAGAGTAGATGAGAAGGGGCAGGACTCCTGGGTTGCCGCACTGACATCAGACTCCAGGTGGGACTCCTGGGTTGCCACACTGACATCAGACTCCAGGTACACTCTCTGGAGAGGGTGAAAAGACTTGGAGAGGAGCTGAACTGGGGAAACACTATGTAGGGCCACCCTACTGGCAAGTGGGGGGTTAGGTCAACAGTAAAAGTCTTAAATCTCTAGCCCTTTCAGCTCCCAGAATGCTGGCAGCCCATTTTATACCCTCCAGGCAGGAGAGTCTGGAATCTGATTAACCTGAGACAAAAGACAGCAAGAGAGACGTGGAATCCTGCAAGAAAACTGCCTGGCCTGCTGACCACACAGTGAGGACCACTGTGGGTCCCACCAGGGGCACGTGAGCTTCCCACCAGCTCTACCTCTCAAAGAGGAGCAAGCAGGCAGGGATCTCAGACATTTGAGGAAAGCAGCTCACGTGATAAGATAAGGTAGGTCAAATACAAACAGAAAAACATTTTTAGGAAACTCTAAAAAATTTATAATTAAGATACAAGAGGTATTAACTCCAAGAAAAACAAAATGTGTCAGAAGAGAAAAGGAGTCACAGTGTACAGGATGGTTCAGAGGTGAGGAGTACTTATAATACCATAATAAGGCAAACACTATTGATCTGACCAAAATTATGGTGTATTGGGAGGATGGAAGATTAGGTGGTGTGAGAGTTTGCATGTGGTGGAAATGAGTCACTGATAAGCATAAAAACTGTTCACTGTTGAAGCCAACGATAATGCTTAAAACTGGGAAATCAAGAAGTAGCAAGACAAGCATCTTATTTAGAAATACAGAGATACTTACTAAAAAAATTTAGAATGGAAAGTGTTTACCTTTGGGAGTGGAAAACGGGGGCGGGAACAGCAAATTGCTGAGGGTTTTTTGGTAACAATGAAGAAGCAAATGACATTTAAAATTACATACATCTATAACTAAGAAAAGAATGACCTGGATAAATGTTCTTTTCAGTTAAAAAGATATTTTAAAGAAGTAATCCATCATACATGCATCTACTTATGCAGGAACAGTGACTTTTTAAAAAAGCGGCACTCCAGAATTCACTTACTCGGGAACTCTGAGAGTGTTTCACTGACCTTAGCATTGCTCAATGCATTTGTGAACTCCTATTTGGAAATGACCTTCAGAGAGAAGTTTATTTAACATAAGATTTAATAATCTTAAATATACTAAATTTCACAGCACATTGGCTGGGGGACACCTTGAGTCCTCAGGGAGCTGAAGCCACACTGCAGTTGGCCGACAGATTTCTCTGAAAAAGCTCATTGATTTCATGGTTAGAGTAGAAGAGTCTGGGAGAAAGGTTGGGCCGTGGAACAGCCATCAGGGTTTGAGGAGAGGCACAAGCTGAAGGATGTAAAGAAATACACCAGGAGCACACCCACAGAATGAAGGGCTGGCGTTAACGTAGGAAACAAGGTGGAGGTGATACCTGAAAAGAGTTGCCATAAGAAGCAAGAGATAATTTCAAACATTTCTATTCTTAATAATACTCAAGGATATACTGCATTCATAAAACAAAAGTGATTTACTACATAAAAGTAACAGGTGTAAAAAAAGTTCTTGGAAATAAAAACATGGTTGCCAAACCAAGAGGCAGTAAAATAACAGAATGTAATCATTGCTGAACTAAAAACGGGAGAACACAGGAAAGCAAGAAATTCCTCCAGAACCTAGAGCCAAAAAAGGACAGTGATGGAAATTCTTCTTAATGACGAAGATTAAGAGGCACACTAACTATGATGATACTAAAAAGGTTAGAAAGGGGATGAACAAAGATATTGACTGAAGTACATTTAAAAGAAAGCAGGGACGGCGCCTGTGGCTCAAAGAAGTAGGGCGCCGGCCCCATATGCCAGAGGTGGGGGGTTCAAACCCAGCCCTGGCCAAAAACTGCAAAAAAATAAAAAAGAAAAAGAAAGCAGGGATGTGGGGCGGCGCCAGTGGTTCAGTGAGTAGGGTGCTGGCCCCATATACCGAAGGTGGCCGGTTCAAACCCGTTCCCGGCCAAAAACTGCAAAAAAAAAAGGAAGAAAGAAAGAAAGCAAGCAAGCAAGCAGGGATGGCAATATTAATACCAGGCAAGGAATTTAAATAGAAAAACTTAGCTTATAAATGTGATAAATTTTATAATGTTAGTTCATATAATACACAGAGAAGATGTAACACCCCAGGAACCCTGACATACTTGGTAAGGGAACGCTGAAATACGTAAAACAAAAATCATCAGAAATACAAGAAGGATTAGACAAACTACATCCTAATGAAGATCTTTCTTAGAATTTGGTGGATCAAATAGACAAAATCAAAGTAATAGTCTATCTGAAAAACATTATGTAAACATAACAATAAAAATTAAAATGTTGGTTATACAGTGATCCCTCATTTTTCGCGGTTAATGGGGACCAGAACCTTCCACGAAAGCTGAAAAACCGCAAAGTAGGATTTCCCTCTAGGAATTTTGGTTGTAGAGAGCTTTGGCCTTTGTCCTGATCATATTAGTGTCCAAACTCACTGTCTTTTTCCTGCAATCAGCAATCCACAATGCCAGTGCAGCTT
>CAUYPK010073198.1:0-16698 GCA_963574355.1 Loris lydekkerianus | reverse complement strand
ATGCAGAGTTGCGTGGCTCACGCTGTTCCAGGTCAGGGAATGCAATGCCCTGGTGGGTGCAGGTCAACCGGTCGGGTTCGCTGCACAGCTCTTATGGAGGTCTGGGCGGCACCAAGCCCAGGAGTTTGAGGTTGCTATGACCTGTGACATCAGGGCACTCTACCCAACGCAACAGCCCAAGGCTCCAGTGTGCCAAAACCGTCTCACTCTGCCCCTAAGGATTAGGGCTGTGAGGCAGTTCAGTCCCTGCCTTTAAGCTGCTCAGTCACTAGGTTACTTTGTCCCACCCATTCTTTGCTCTGGGACCCTGAGGTCAGAGCTTGTCGGAGCAGTTTTTTCACACAGTGGCTTTCACTGAGCCCAGCTCAGTGGCTCATTTCGGGGCCCTGGACAATGCCCATAGTTCTCCACACTCTTGCTCAAGCTGTCCCCAAGACAGCTCAACTGAGCGCCAAGTCCAAGAACACCAAAAAAGTTCACGGGTAAGGCCTTTCCAGTTTGCAGTCTCACTGCTGCTTGTACTCATGGTTGCCGGCATGATTAGGTCGACCGAACACACACAGCCACTTGCCAGTTTTCCACTGTTTTTGTCCTCCTCCTGGGGTCCAGAAGTCCCTTGCTGGCTCCCTGTATCCTCAAAGGGATGAAGGTCAGGGGGTTTTCTCTCAGGTCCAGTCTTGTCCCTGATTAATGTTACTGACAGTACAGAACAGAACAACTTTGCGGTTCCCCTACAGAAGAGAAGCTGAATTGAGTTCCAAATCAGCTTGTCTTTGCTCTTGTATTTGGTTAGTTGTCAGTTCTGTCCTGGTGCCTTTCTTTGTCTATAGACTGACCATCCCCTGATGCTATTTGCAATCCGGGGAAACTCCCAGGGCAGGGCTGACCCAGAGTTCTGCTTTACTGAGCCTAAGATGCACCTGGCTCTCAGGGGATGGTCAGCCTATAGACTATAATTTTGTTGAATCGATATGGCCCTGGGGAGGAGACAAGATGGCTGACTGAAGCCAGCTTTCCACAGAGGCTTCCATCCAGAAGGAGAGTTAAAGGACAAAAATTTAGCAAGTAACCTGGTGGATTTTTGCAGCACCAAGAGAGAAGATTGAAGAATGCATGTCAACTCTGCTGAGGTGAGGTGCAACCACAAGGATACAAACAAAAGGTACAAAATCCATCTCCAAGAGGGCAGGAGTCCCCTCCCCCATGAGAACAGCTCGGATTGCCCCACAAACAAACGAGCAGTGTTCAAAGTTCCTCCCACTACACTCGATTCAACAAAATTATTATCTTTACCATTACTATCGACAAAGCTTTACTTGTTTATACATTGACAATACAGAATTAATAAGGTAGTCCCAATTGGCATGAATATATGAATTCCATATCCATTCATTTGGGAATGATATTTTATGGAAAATGATTATTTATTCAAGTTTTTACTTTAATGAAAACACCCTATTAAGACTATAAGGGATAACATAGATAGTTTATAACATTTTTCAAACCTACATGTTTCATTATATTTGGATTTAGGGAGCAATATTGCAACTTTAGATGACATCTCTGATTATATTATTCCTCTGATACAGGCAATGCTACTTAGTGGGACACAACAATCCAAAGAACTGTCATACTAAGTATTTCAAAAATGATGAATTAGCAGGGCAGCACCTCTGGTTCAGTAGGTAAGGCAGTGGCTCCATATACCGAGGGTGGCATGTTTCAACCCTGCCCTGGGCCAAACTGAAACCAAAAAATAGCCAGACATTGTGGTGGGTGCCTGTAGTCCCAGCTACTTAGGAAGCCGAGGCAAGAGAATCACTTAAGCCCAGGAGTTAGAGGTTACTGTGAGCTGTGACGCCACAGCACTCTACTGAGGGAGATAAATGAGACTCTGTCTCTACAAAAAAAAAAAAAAAAAAAAAAAAAAATTGAATTAGCAACATTAGAGTTAAAGGACATTATGATAGATTGGGCGAAAGCTATTAAGAATTACCCTATGACATAAACAAATGTGTACATGTTATAAGAATAACACTACAATTGTAAAAAATTTTAAAGAATTACATTTTAGAATGTCAATTACATTCATTTCAGCACCAAAACATCATATAATATCTACTAGATGAAATAGAAGGTTCATTTTGCAATTCACATTATAATTTGAGGTGTATCAGTGGCATCAATAATTGTTACCTTAGGCTACTGAAATAGCAAAGATGAAAAAAAAAAAGTCAGTGTGGTTCATCTCATAATAGAAGTCATAGAGTCCTTGGAATTGAGGTGCTATACTTGAGCACACTTAGTTTTCAGCAAATAATTTCTGAATGTCACTGATCCTAGATCATTTTTAAAAAGCTACTTCCCCTTACTTTGAAAGATGTGTTATGCTGCATTTCATTACTTTCCTCCTTACCTCGTTCTTCTTTTGTTTTAAAATAAGTGATGAGGCTTTCAGTGAAGATTAAGCACTATCAGGCAGTAATGCAATGGCTCAAACACAATTTTAATTGGAACCTCAAATTCTGTGGAAAAATAAGATATTAAATCATTAATAAAATGCATTTTCCAGGAGACAGTATGCTGATATATATTATGTTAAGAAGCCTTCCTTATTTTCCTATACAATTTCTATAGATAAAACAGCAAAATGTAAAATTCACTAGCTATGTCATATTAATGTTATATAATGAAATTTAGACTCTTCCAAAATTTCAAGTATCAAGGAATTATTAAAAAATCAATAGGAATTTTTCATTTACAAAATTTTAGCATTGTTATGTCAACATTAATCCTCATGTTTCCTTACAAGGTTACAGTGTACTCATTGCTTAAGGCATTCCTGGAAGTACTACAGAAGTATTTCAATATGATCCAAGCAATAGCAGGCACACTGTTAAACAATTTAATCTGTCACATAGCTGAAGTTTAGAAAGAAATGTTATTACTCAAAAGATTTGAAAAAACTATAAATATAAATGCTACTATTAGAGAAAACTATGAAAACAATCTTCTAATGAGTCATATGTTATACTGAGCACATGCCTGAAAAGCATTAAAAACAATACAGAAGCCATATGGGGAGTTAGTAGATTTATGATCCAATTGAAAAGACAAATTCATTATGTAAGGCCAGTCACGATGGCTAATGCCTGTAATCCTATCAGTCTGGGAGGCTGAGGCAGGTGGATTGCTTGAGCTTTACTTAGCTGAATCACATGATACATAGATGGAAGGAGTGGAGGTAAAACCTGAAAGGTAATTATCAGACAGTTGAGACCGTTAAATACAAGCCTAAGTAATAGCAAGACCTTGTCTTTTTTTTTTTTTTTTTTTTTTTTTTTTAATGCAGTTTTGGCTGAGGCCGGGCTTGACCATGCCACCCCGTTATATGGGGCCAGAGCCCTACTCCTTGAGCCACGATGCTGCCCCAGAGAGATCTTGTGTTTACTAAAAACAGAAAAATGAGATAGGCATTGTGGTCCAAACCTGTATTCCCAGCTACTGGGGAGGATGACGCAAGATGATTGCTCCAGCCCAGGAGTGTGAGGTTGCTGTGAGCTATGATGCTATGATACTCTATCTAGGGTGACAGAGTGAAACTCTGTCTCAAAAAAAAAAAAAAATTCATTATGTATTTGATCAACTCACAATTTTTAAGCATCCTGCTTATGCCAAAATAACATAAAAAAGAGAGTAAATCTAGTTGTGGGGAACAACTATAAATGTACAACTACAGTTTGCCATTCAAGTGGCATATCAGTAGACTTTAAAGTTGCTTTAAAGCAACTGTTTTGAGGATAAGAGTTTATCTTCTTAAATAATGTGTTTCTCTATTTCATAAATATTAAGGTATACTATCTATATTAAATAATACTATATTCCAGAATATGTTCTATAAAAACATGCCACTTTTATGTGACACATTTTTTTGTTATTGTGTAGTGAACATAAAAAAATAAAAATGATATAAACAATCTATAAATAAAACTTTTATTTACCCATTGCCTCACTGATTTCCAATGGCTTATTTACTTGGTAAACACACAGATAAATTTGAAGTCTACGCTAATGGCATTTGAAAGGTTACATATATTTTTCAGGTATATAGTAATAATATAATTATTAATTATGATTTACTATTGTATTGCATTTAATCTGTAATTTGTTGATGACAAGATGTATCCCAAATATAAAATTGATTGCATTTTTCTCTGTCACTAACAAGTTATGTTAGTATTTCAGTAATATTTTGCATTTTGAAAAACACATTCAAATACTTTTTTTCCAAAATTACTTAATATTCATTATAATATCCTACTGTCATATAAAATAAAATTAAAATTAAAAAAATGATGAATCAGATGTGAATTCTTCCTTTAAGGAATTTAGTTAGTAATGACAATTCATTAATAACAAGTAAGGTAGAATATTTAAGAAAAACAGCAAGCAAAAAAGTCACAGTGATTTGCAGGAAAAAATGATTTCTTTCAATGTGAGGATCAAGACAAATTTTGTGGAAGATGTGGCATTTCTACAGATCTTTAAAGACTTGGGAAATTACAGATCAAACAACACATTTGGCAGAGAGAAAATTACATGGGAAAAGGAAATTACAGGGCAGATTTGGAAACTAGTGAGCAGCTTTATTTAGCTGAATCACATAACACATAGATGGAAGTAATGGAGGTAAAACCCAGAAGGTAATTATCAAACAGTGGAGACCTTAAATATAAGCCTAAGGAAATTGAACTTATTTCTCTAGGTAATAAGACTCATGAAGATTATCAGGCAGGGAGTCACATGACAGGGATTTTTCCTTTGGGATGTTTAATCTCTCAGAAGCATTAATAATGAATTTGAGAGTTTGAAATAGATGAGGAAAAGATGGGGTGTGAACCCAGTTAAGGAGCTATTGTGAGGGTCTGTAGGAGAGAAACTAAGGGCCAGAATTAGGGTAAAAATGAAAAAGAAGGAACACATAGGAAAAATGTACACCATACTGACAACATGCCTCTAAAATGCTGACCTAGGGGTCTCAGAGTAGGGTGGTACCATTGACAGTGAGGAAAATATAAGAGAGTGAACTAGTAGGTTTGATAAAGGAAAGGGTATGAGGAAAATTTTATTTATTTTAAATTTGTTATGCTGGCAGGAGATGGCCCTGTAAGCATATGGAAGTTATAGCTGGTATCCAGATAATTATAGGCTGCAAAAATAGATGTGGAAAGCATCTTCATTAATTTAATAAGTTAATATTTAATAAGCACCTAATGTATACCAGGTGTTAAGATTTAAAAGTTAATACTATACAGTCTCCTTCCCCAGGGAGCTAATTTTCTATTAGAGAAGAGAGAACAAATAATAAAAATTTATAATTAAATATGGAAATTCTAAGCATTAAAGTTTGTATTAATGTAATAATACATGTAGGAAACCTTATATGTCTTCAAAGAGTCAGAGAACAAGTTTGAGAAGTGACATCTGATCCAAGTTGTAAAGGATGAGGAAATATTTGCCAAGTAAAGGAACAATATTTGAAGTAGGAAGAAGAGGGAAAGAAAACATGAAGACGATAAACAATAGTGTGTGTAAAACCTTAACCAGGTGTTTTGATTGTTTGTTTTGTTTTTCTGGAGCAACAAGGACATGGGAGAGGCTGGTCACTGTGGCTCAACCTTGTTAGTCCTAGCACTCTTGGAGGCCTAGGTGGGTGGGTGGATTGCCTGAGATCACAGGTTTGAGACCAGCCTGAGCCAGAGCAAGACCTTGTCTCGAAAAATAATAGCGAGCTACTTGGGAGGCCGAGGCAAGAGAATTGGTTGAACCCAAAAGTTTGAGGTTGTTGTGAGCACTCTACTGAGGGAGACAAAGTGAGACAGTCTCAAAAAAAAAAAAAAAAAAAAAAAAAAAAAAAAGGACATGTGAGGAAAGAGTAAAAAAATTGTTGTTTAGGATTAACAAATCCTCATTCTTGAACACCAAAATGAGACAATTGAATATATTTAATAGTCAATGGAGAACTAGTGAAAACTTTTGGATATAAGGATGATTTCATTATATAAGTGCTTTAAGACAGTTAATTTAGTAGAGGAATGTAGAGTTAATTAGAATGGGAAAATCTTGTAGATGGAGGGAATAGTTTGGAGGTTCCTTCAAAATTCCAAATGAAAATGATGATGGCTTTAAACAAAGGCACTGGCATAAATTAAGAAAATAGAGGAGGGCGCCGCCTGTGGCTAAAAGGAGTAGGGTGCAGGCTCCATATGCTGGAGGTGAGAGGTTCAAACCCAGCCCCGGCCAAAAACTACAAAAAGGAAAAAAAAAAAAAAAAAAAGAATGAAAATAGAGAATAGATCAAAATTATATTATAGAGGCTCAGTGCCATAGCTCAGTGGTTAGGGCGCTGGCCACATACATGGAAGCAGGTGGGTTTGAACCCAGCCTGGGCCTGATAAACAATGACAACAAGCAAAAAATATTTGGGTGTTGTGGCAGGCGTCTGTAGTCCCAGCTACTTGGGAGGCTGAGGCAGGAGAATCGTTTAAGCCCAAGAGTTTGACATTGCTGTGAGTTGTGATGCTACAGCACTCTACTGAGAATGACAAAGTGAGACGATCTAAAAAAAAAATTATAGCGTTAGACCTGACTAGAATTGATTGCTTTGATGTGGTAGGAAACCATGGTTATACAGTTTTGATCACATTTCTAAAACACATTGAAATTACATGCTTTGTACATATTCAGTATAGGTTACACAATACATCAGAATATACCAACTGATGTGAATCAGCCTTTCTTTTTTTTGCAGTTTTGGCCGGGGCTGGATTGAACCCACCACCCCCAGTATATGGGGCCTGCACCCAAACCTTGAGACACAGGCGCTGCCTGAATCAGCCTTTCTTATTAAGCAAATGTGGTAGATCCAAAAATCACTTCTCACTATAGTTGTTCATATGTGCATAGCTATGGTAGAATCATAATTCATTTAGAATTTATGAAGAAATACTTCTAAGTACAAAGTTACTTTATTTCTCCTTTTAGTTTACTACCACTTACAGGAGAACTTGGAGTGTTGACTTTATTAAGCAAGCCCAGGTTTAATTCAACTGTATTTTCATAGACTGAGTCCAAGTGGAATTCAATTTCATTGATACTTGTTTTAAGTAAGAGTCAATTACTTAACCTATGCATCAAAAAAGTGGGCTATGACAAATAATCCATGGTTTCCTCTTATGTTTACGTACTTCTTATAAAAGACAATTTAAAATAGTAAAATAGTGATATGTAGGCATGATAGTGTAGATACTCTTTCTCATATATATAAATATGCATGTGTGTGTGTGTATCCATATATGTCTATATCTATGCCTTTGTCTATGTCTATGTCTGTGTGTGGGGAGCATGCTGTGGCCAGCAGGGTCCCCATAGCCTGGGAAATACTCAGGGAGTGACCCCCAACCACTTCTCCCTTAACAACATTGTTTTCACCTACCCAAAGTCACATAGCCAATGCATACTTTCCTCGTTATCAGTCAGCACACAGTTTTTCCTCTTTGAAGTTAATGTCTACCCCATGTCTTAAGATTTATGCAAGCTTGTTAAGATACAGTATAAATAAAGCTGTTTCCATGGTTCAATGGCTGGCTGCAGTCATCAGCTGCGTCAGCCCTCTTGACACCATCCTATCTCATGTCTCCTGTGTTTCATTGCCTCTCCCCATCTTTCTGGCTTCATTTTTCAATTTCTCACCATTTCCACTCAAGTCAACTTTCCTTCCTTACACCGTATTGTGAGAGGTACCTCTCTCGTGCCTGTACATGACATCTATGTCTATGTCTATTGCCTATATGTCTATATCTACCCATTGATGGACACTTAGGTTGATTCTGTATCTTGGCTATTATGAATAGTGCTGCAGTAAACATGGCCTCATTCCAGTTAAAATGACTCTTATCAAAAAGTAAAAAAAAGAAAGCAAACACTGGTGAGTATGTAGAGGAAAGGGAACACTATTGGTGAGAATGTAAATTAGTACAGCTATTATGATCAATACTATCGAGGTTGATCACAAAACTAAAAAAATTGATCCAGCAATTCCACTGTTAGGTACATATCCAAAGGAAAGCAAATCACTATGCCAAAGGAAACCCGACATAAATTTTATCATTGCTGAAACACCCTTTCGCTTTTGACTATTTTTAACCATTTTGGATAACAGTTTTCTTAAACTCTATTTCATCCTCTCAGACTTGCTTTCCAGAGGAAACAATAGATGTAATTCTTTTTTTTTTTTTTTCATAAGGGCCCCATATCATCTTTTTAAGAATCAATAATATTTATGAAGGCTAAAGGGGCTATTGAAAAATGTAGAGATAATTGTTGGAGCTAGCCTTCATTAAATGAACTAAATATTTTAAGTAATTCATTCAATTTAGTTTTAATTCTTTTCGTGTGTTCTTCCTAATCAGGTTGTTAACTATTACTTATTGCTCTATTCATGTACAAGCCTTCAAAGCATCTTCATTCTCTCCTAATTCAGTGGTTGTAATCTGCTGGTGAATGAGGAATCCAATATGAATATAATTGAATTTGGTCTAAAGTAAAAATAAGTTTGACCTACGTAAGGGCAAAAGAGTAATACTTATCTGTAAAGCATAAGAGTCACAGTGCTTAGATTCTGGCTCATATGTATTAATGGATCCATACATGAAGTATATGAGTTCAAAATAAGGCTTCAGTGTAACTGTGATGTTCTGGAGATGATGCTTCTGTTTTTATATCCTATCTCCATTAGTGAAATAAAGATGAAATTATTAAGCCCAGGATCAAGGGATCTAGTACAGAGATTCCCATTGCATTAGGAGCTAAAAGATTTTAGGCCCTATTTAAAGCTCTGAGTAACCTATAAAATAATTGTGAAGACAAAACAGACACCCATGCACGTACACATGCATACACACACACACACACACACACACACACACACACACACACACACACGCATGCCTTTTCTAACTTTCTAAAAAAAAAAAAAAAAAAGAAGGGAAAAGATCGATATTTTTAAATGTTGAGTTTTAAGAGACATCTATTTTTCTCTTGACCTTGCTCTTGTCCTCTGTAGATCTCGATGTTCCAAGATATAAATAAGAATTAGACTAGATGGGCTCAAAGGCTGTTTCTGGTTGTCACATTCTGTGAGTTTATGATTATAAAAAGATACCTGAAATGTTTAATCTTTGAGCCTGTAGCACAGTTTAAATGATAAACTTTGATGTTTACATTTGACTTTTGCTCATTTTAGACTGAATGGCTGAAACCTAAAGGAAAAATAAAATCTTTCAAAAACTAGCTTGAGAATGGTAACTGGGGATTAATCAATCTACCTTAAATCATTTTGGAGGCCAAAGGTACTAACTAGACTACTTTTGGGAAATCTTTGCGTCATGAAAATGAAAAACTTTGTTTATTTTTATTGTTAGTAAAAAATTCACATAGTGACCTGAAAAAATTTATATATTTGGTGAAATGTTTTATCTGCATTATTCAAGTGATTGGGGCATAAGAATGGCCTAATTTCCTAAACTATTATACCACATATAAAAGAAAATAATAGGGGGAAAAAAAGCTAAAATGTTAGAATCTTTTGCATTTCATATCATTATCTGGACTGAGAAAGTCTATAAAATAAAGTTGTCTTACCAAACGATTTTGAAATTATATTCAATCTTCTCTCTCTGGGAAGAACTAAAACTGAAACCATGCTGATGCATTAATTTACATTCCAGAAATAGCAAAATAATTATAAATAGCAGTTAATATTTACAGAGCAATTACTAAGCATTGGTTAATGTTGTAAGTTTTCTAAATCCATTTAATTATCTCAATGGTTCAGTATACTAGGTACTGTTGTTATCCTTACTTTAAAAGTAATATAGTAGAGGCATAGCAAGGTAAATAAATAGCTCAGGATCAAATAGCTAATAAATGTAAAGGCAACACTTGAACTTTTGAGTCTTTCTTAAGCAGAAATGTTCTTAATTACTCCTCTACACCATGATTGGTTGTTCAACTAAAGTTTCCCATTGTGTTTAGGTAATAATATCCTTTCTGGTCAAATTAAATAGAAGTGTAAAAAACAGAAAAATATTTACCTTACTTAAAAGTAAGTTGTCTTAAATGCATTATTTATTTGCAAGCCACAAGTCAACAATTAGGTCAATCATAACTGAATCTTAACCTGTTTCTTTAAGATTTTATAAAGTTTATTCTTAAAACCTTCTAATAAAAATTAACTTTGCTATAGTTACCTGAAAACAATATGCATATAATTATATCTATCCTTTTAATTTCAAATTTCTATAATTTAGTCTTTCTTACTAATTCAAACTGAGTTTAGTTTGAATTATGCAATTTATTTAGGGTTCCACTATGCATTATTCTTTATTTGAAAGCTTTCTTTACCTTACTGAGAATAATTTTTCTACAACTTTATTGAGGTAAAATTCAGTACAATAAATTCATCACACAAGGAGCATCATGAATCTTAAATATTTCTAGTCTTCACAAGAGATACTATTGTTCAAATTTTGCCTGCCTGCCTGCCTGCCTGCCTGCCTGCCTGCCTGCCTTCCTTCCTTCCTTCCTTCCTTCCTTCCTTCCTTCCTTCCTCCCTTCCTTCCTCCCTTCCTCCCTTCCTCCCTTTCTCTTTGTCTTTCTTTCTCTCTCCTTTCTCTTTGTCTTTCTTTCTCTCTCCTTCTTTCTTTCCTTCCTTCCTTCCTTCCTTCCTTCCTTCCTTCCTTCCTTCCTTCCTTCCTTCCTTCCTTCCTTCCTTCCTTCCTTCCTTCCTTCCTGTCTTTGTGACTGTCTTTCTGTCTTTAATTCTATCTGTGTTTCTGTCAGTCAGTTTTTTCTGTCTGTCATTCTGTCTTTCTGTCTGTCTGTCTTTCTGCCTTTCTATCAGTCTGTTTTTCTGTCTGTCATTCTGCCTGTCTTTCTGTCTTTCTGCCTTTCTGTCTTTCCGTCTTCTGTCTTTCTGTCTGTTTCTTTCTGCCTGTGTGTCTTTCTGTCTTCTGTCTGTGTTTCTGTGTTTCAGTCTTTTTATCTGTCTGTGTTTCTGTCTGTTAGTTTGTCTTTATGCCTTTCTGTCTTTCTGTCTTCTGTCTGTGTTTCTGTCTTTCTTTCTGTCTGTCCCTCTTTGTTTCTCTGTGTCTGTGTTTCTTTCTGTCTTTCTGTCTGTGTCTTTCTTCCTGTCTTTCTGTCTGTCTTTCTGTCTTTCTATCTTCTGTCTGTCTTTCTGTCTATCTGTCCATTTCTCTGTCTATCTTTCTTTCTGACTTTCAGACTATCTTTCTGTCTTTCTGTTTGTCTGTCCATTTTTCTACCTTTCTGTCTGTCTGTCTGTGTTCTGTCTGTGTTTCTGTCTGTCTGTCTATCTTTCTGTCTTTCTGTCTCATTGTCTGTGTTTCTGTTTCTGTTTGTCTTTCCATCTTCCTGTCTGTTTTTCTATTTTTCTGTTAGTCTGTCTTTCTGTCCATTTTTTTGTCTTTCTCTCTGTCTTTCTGTCCATCTTTCTTTCTATCTTTCTGTCTTTCTGTCTGTTCATCTCTCTGTCTCTCTATCTGTCTTTCTGTCATTCTGTCTGTCTTTTGTGTAATTCTGTCTTTTGGAATGTCTGTCTATGTGTATGTTTGTCTGTCTGCCTTTTTTTCTTTCTTCTGTTCTTTCTGTCTTTCTCTCCGTCTTTCTGTTTGTCTTTCTGTATTTTTGTCTGTGTTTCTGTCTGTCTTTCTATCTTTTTGTCAGTTGTTCTTTCTTTATATGCAGTATACTTTCTTAAAAGGGAAAGGCACACCAATATATCTCAAGAGCCTGAATGCCCAGCACACAGTAGGCTTCCAACAAGCATTTCTTGGATAAATGGATCCAATGCAATAGTGAATATAAAAAAGAATGTAAAAAGGCAGTGTACAAAAAAAATGTAGAAACATAAGCACAGAGAGGAGAATTTGAGAATGAAGCCCAGTCACTAGAGCTTAATAATAGACTGTCTGTAAAAGTTGCCTGCAGAAGTATCTTAATTGGAATGGAAGAAGAAAAATAATCTGTTTGCAGATGGCATAGTTATATGTAACAAACTCTAAAGATTACATAATTTTAAAAAACTATTGAAAGTGATAAATTCAGCAAAGCAGTAGGTTATGAAGATAGCACTCAAAAAGAAATTCCATTTCTATACACTAATAATGAGAAATAAAAATAGAAAATTGAAAAACAATTCCATTTACAATACCATCAAAAAGAATAAAACACTTAGGAATAAACTTAACCAAGGGAGTGAAAACTTACAGACCTAAAACTACAAAGTATTTCCAAATAAAGTTAAAAAACAAAAATAAATGAGAACATATCTATATTCAATGGATTGTAAGACTAAATATCATTAAGATGTTAACACTACCCAATACTATCTACAGATTTAATGCAGTCCCTATCAACATGCCAATGACATTTTTTTGCAGAAACACAAAAATCCATCCTAAAATTAAAACAGAATATGAAGTGACCCCAAATGTCAAAACAATGTATGGTGGTGATGGATGTACAACAACGTGAATGTACTTAATGTTATAGAATTGCTCACTTAAAAATGGTTAAAATAGTAAAGTTTACATATATTTTACCACTCTATATTTTGGTAAATGGATAATATGTCTAAATACTTATGAAAAACCGTATCATTACCTTTGTTTATATTTTTTACTATGAAATTTCTCTAGGCACATTAACTGTTGTAGCTTTAAACATCCAAAATTTATATTTAGAATAATAAAAAGGAAAATAGTTTCATGTTCCAAAAAACCAAGATACACAAACTGTCTTAGGTCATCCACATTCACTTTCACAAGCTATTTTATCCCTCTGAATAGATTTTTTTTTTGAAATTAGAATGATACTAATGATATTAGCATGTAATTTATAAGCTGTTTTTCAAATTAAATGAGGTAATACAAGTTCAGTGTTTAATACAATGTTTGTCACATGAATGTTTGATAATTTGTTTTTGTTACTATCATTGCTACTGATGGCATTGTTCAAGAGCAGAGGGCTTCCTCTGAATGCTTTCCTAGGAAATGAGAACTATTCTTCTATGTTAAGAGCATTAAAAGAAACTTCATCAGTACATTCTCAAGACTATATCTTGTCTTCTACTGCATAGCCTGAGGAAAATATTGGCAGGTTTACTGACCAAATGAATATTGGAAGTAATAAGGAACTGCTTTTTAAAATGATAATTTAAGAAAATGTTCAATTTGAGTTAGCGGTTGGTGAGAATAATTATTTCCCCTTTTATGGTAATGGGCTTTCAGATCTCAGGTTAAGAACCCTCAATATAAAGAAATGGAACAATGATGGCTAGATGTAGAAAAGAGGGGAGATGAAATAATTTAAAATACCTTCAAGTTTGTTCCTGAGTAATTGGCATGTTTACTTAGGTCTCTGTTGATGGAGATGAGTTCTTTCAGAGAATTACTGAATGTGAGAATTAAGAGATGATATGTGAAATCTTTCCATGGGATAGAAATGTGAGACTGTAGTGCTAGGAAAACAGGTTTGAGATAAACCTCAGAATGTAATTTCCATGTATGTATATGTGTGTATGTGTGTGTGTGTGTGTGTGTGTGTGTGTGTGTTTGTGTGTGTGAACTAGAGCATCTGAATGGTCAATATCCATTCTAAGAGAGAGTACAGCTATACAGTATATGATGATTTAGGATCTACAAAAAAGGTATTAAGTTCTGATTTTGATAGATAGGGAAGTTATTTCTCTTTTATGGGGGGATTGAACAAGATGAGCTCTAAGTTTCCTGCCATCTTTTAATATGTTACATTATGAGTTTTAAGGAAAATTGAGAATAGAACTTGTCCATATTTAGAGATGTAAAGAGAAATATTAGGCGATAAAGCAACATGCAGGATGTGATCAAGAGTGAGAGGAGAATCAAGATAGTTAATGTTTAAAAAGTGAAGAAAGAGGCCGGAGCCTGTGGCTCAAAGGAGTAGGGTGCCAGCCTCATATGCCAGAGGTGGTGGGTTCAAACCCAACCCCAGCAAAAAAAGAAAAGAAAAGAAAAAGTGAAGAAAGGAGAAAGTTTGATTTAAAAGGTCATGGTTGGGTGTAAATAATTTAAATAAAGAGAAAAGATACTTCATGATATTCTGTAAAATTTATTCAAACAGTGTAGTAATGGATGAGAGGTTGTAAGCAATTAAGAAATGATAACATGATGAAGACAATGAAATAGGAAATGTAGATTATTTTTTGAGAAGTTTGCATCCATAATACTAAAACAAATCTGGCTTTTGATTATCTCCTGACGCTTATATTTACTCGCATCTCACATGTTGAAACCCACTATTTTGCTCATATTTTACCATGTTTGCCTAATGTGTTCATACTTACAATGCCACAACTGTTTCCTTTCATAGCAAGGAATTTATCTATATCTAAAACAGTGACTTGAACATGTGGATGCTTTATAGATGTTTGTGGAATGAACACTGTGATGAATGGGTAATAATAGAGTAAGGTGAATTTGTCTTGCTCCTTAAAAGTACTGACCAATGTCAGTGTATGGGTAGGTCTCCCAATAGGTTAACTGGTTCTGGATTTAATTTTATCCTGATCAACATTTATATCTATAATTTAAATAAGCAAATAGAATCTAGATTACCTAAAATCTTCAAGTAATACAAATATAAAATAGTACTAGCTATGAGATAATAGATTCAATATTCACAATGCTCTCAAGAGTGTCTGATTAGGTGATGAAGGCATATGCTTTTATAATATAAAAATAGCATACAATTTCAGAGTCTAGAGTAATGAATTGAAAATTAATGACAAACCATAGTAATAAAAAGTAAACTTCCAGGGGAAAATGTAAAATTATATATTTAAATTTTAAAAATAAATATCTCAAATTTTTGTTGGGGAAGGCTGGCTTGACAATGGACTGTGCATAAAAATCCTGGAGTTCAATACTATAAACTGACAAAGGGAAGTCAGTGCTATTCTTGATTGTATTGATAAATATTTGGTGTCCACAATAGTGGCAAAACATCAGACCACTTTCTTTTGGATAGGTTGGACCTCATTTGAAGTGGTTTGTTCAGTCACAGACACCATACTTTAAGGGTGTCATTTGACAAAGAAGGCAAGGATATTAAAGGGATATGGTTATACTATTTGTTTATTGGTTGAATTATTTCCCCTCTAAAAAGATAACTTAATGTCTTAACTTCCAATATCTCAGAATGTGACACAATTTTGGATATAAGGTCTTTATAGAGGCAATCAAGTTAAAATTAGGTCATTAGGATAGGCCCTACTCTAAGATCATTGATGTCCTTATAAGAAAGGAAAATTTGGATACAGAATTCTTACAGAGAGGGACAGTAATGTGAAGAGTCACAGGGAAAATTTCATATGAAAATGGAGGCAGAAATTTGGAATTATACTGCCACAAGCCAAGGGACATCTGAGGATACCAGAAGCTCAAAGTAAAAAGGAAGAATCTTTTCCCTATAGATTTGAGAAGGTGCCTGACCCTTCTGACAACTTGATTTCAGACTTCTAGTCTCCAGAATTACAAAAAAACAAATATTTGCTTTTATAAGCTACTCTGCTTTTTCATACTTTGTTACAACAAATGTAGTAAATTAATAAACTACTGAAATGAAACTATAGATATGAGGGAAGAGTAGATTAGTGCGCAAAATGTTTATCATGATTACTTTTAATTTTGTTAGTGATTCCTACTGGTAGTTATGGCATAGAAAAAAAATCACAATTTGAAAAAATCAACAAAAAATGTAAAATCTTTAGCTTCTGATACTGGGAGTTATTTTTGGCACAAAGGCACAAGAAGAGTAGAATTAAAAACTGATTTTGACTTAGTACAAATAATTATTGATTGGTTTGTTTTGTTTTTGTTTTTAATCTTCACTCACTTTTCTGTATATTTTTTTTCTTTACCATATATCCTGTGTTTGTGCCACTGACATGTTCATACAGGTATATATATAATGTTAAGAAATACTTATTACTCTTTTTCCAGAGTTAGATGTATTTTTTCTATTTCTAGAATAAGATTAAAAAAACATATTCAAATACTTCTTGTTTTAGGGGACAAGGCACAAAGGATACTCTGTACATAGCTGGAAACCTGTGGCAGCATTAAACATGTTCGTTAGCTCAACACATCTGAATGGTTACAATTTAGGTCTGTTTAGGTCTGGTGGATGCATTTTTAAAAATTGCCTAGGTGAAAGAGGAATCCAGGGAAAAGCAGGCAGGGAGCCAGTCAACAAGCCAGTGACATCTATGAAATATTTGTTTATCTGGGCAGTCATTCTGGCACTGTGTTTTTATTCCTGGAATAAGTGTTTCATTGACAGATTCTGTTTTAATGTGTCCAGTGAATAAGAGCCCATTGATATCCACTAAGACATTAGTTCCTAAGTAATTAATATACTCATCCAAAAATTGAACTCTTTTCTCCACATCCATGCCAACATCTCTGGTCTTGGGATTTTGTGATATAGGCTAGTCTCACTGGAGTTAGATGATATCTCAAAGTAGTTTTGATTTGCATTTCTCTGATGATTAAAGATGATGAGCATTTTTTCATATGT
>CAUYPK010073197.1:0-44223 GCA_963574355.1 Loris lydekkerianus | reverse complement strand
GGGTGGAGGGAGGGGATGGTGTGGGTACAGTGTGGGGTATAGTATATGGTACACTTCCCAGGGGTGGAGGGAGGGGATGGTATGGGTACAGTGTGGGGTATAGTATATGATACACTTCCCAGGGGTGGAGGGAGGGGATGGTGTGGGTACAGTGTGGGGTATAGTATATGGTACACTTCCCAGGGGTGGAGGGAGGGGATGGTGTGGGTGCAGTGTGGGGTATAGTATATGGTACACTTCCCAGGGGTGGAGGGAGGGGATGGTGTGGGTATAGTGTGGGGTATAGTATATGGTACACTTCCCACGGGTGGGGCACAACTGCAAGTTCAAAGATTGCAACCTAATTCTTTGTACCCTCGAATTAACTTGAAATAAAAAAAAAAGACTTTCCTGAACCATTATTATTTACAAACAGTTGTTAACACTATTTCAGAAATACTGAGAAAGCCCAAAGTTTATATTAATGACGTTTAAATTCTTAGTAAATGTAGCTACATGCTTTATGAAGGATTACTCGTATATTAGGAAGTATAAGGAAGGGTATTTAAATGGATGGAAGTATTTAAGATCACTTCAGGATTACCTTTCCACGAGTCTATATATTTTCTCAAAATTTGGGGGCATATTCACCATATTCACAATGATTTATAAGTTTGCAAAGTTATAATACAGAGGACTATGTTGTTAACTGACAATGTCCTCTACTCTGTGGTCTTGTACATCATTACACAGGTAACAAATGGTTTCTCTTTGTTCTTACTGAATTGTCTTTATTATCATACCTTCAGCCTACTTTGAGAAACAGCTATCTGGCATTTATTGTTTCATATACATATATATGTGTATGAAAACACAATATAAATGGAATAAGATATCATATCTGGATATATAAATGCTGTGTATATATGTATCTGTGTATATACATGTTGTGCAGACATTATGTGTGTATATGATGTTTTTGAGGACACTGTTTATTAGGCTGCACAGTGTCCTCTCTCTGAGGATCCCCCAGAGGAATTGTTTTCTGATTTCAAGACAGGAAGATATGTGATTCTCATGAGTAAGTTTTATCATTTTATGACCCACACCCTGAATATTCTATATCTTTACACAATTTATAGATTCTTTGCACTGGCTGCAAAAATGCATAGAGACAAACTTATGCCCACTTTGATAAATTTTAAATTCCTAAAATATGCACTTTGGGTAATTATTTAATTTTAAGTTCCTGGTTTCATTCATCTTAGATTTTTTTCTTCCTAGAATGCATTTTCCTACTTTTTTCTTCCTAGAATGCATTTTTTCTTAATTTCCTGTTTAAAAATAAATTTATCTTTGTTTTGTACTTTTTGTAAGCCAGTTAAAATAATTTTTGGTTATATCTACATATAGACAGAGAGGTGAACAAACATACTTTGCCATCTTCTGTTTATTTTTTATTTCCAATTAATACGTGGGTACAAATTTTTAGGTTACGGTGTTCCCACTTCCAAAGTAAAGTGCAAGTTGCAGAAGAGCCCTTCACCCCAGGAGTATATTGAATACACAGGGGTACTATGCACACTAGCTGAGATCTCACCAAATGCCCTCCCTTCTCCCTCCAATCACCTTCTCTCTCCTCTCCCCTTTGCCATCTTTTTACTAGGATGATGTATTAGTTTCCTATTGCTGCTGTAACAGATTATCACAAATTTAATGGCTAAAAAAACCACAAATGTATAGATGTTCTCTCTTATTTGTGATTTGACTTTCCATGATTTCACTTACCCATGATCCACTGTGGTTCAAAATTATTAAATGGAAAAAAAAAATCCATATGTTTTAAATTGCACACCATTCTGAATAGTAAGATGAAATACTGCACCATCCCAGTTGCTCATTCATTCACTTAATTAGTACATGTATCAGAATCTTATTGAGTATCTATTATGAGCTGGGCATTCAGGAAATGGGAACATGGTAGTGAATAAATTTACTATATTTCCTATTCTCTAGGAGCTTAGATTATATATTAATATGTATAAAGAGATAGGTATAAAGGAAGGTATCCACCTTTCAGATATAAACATTGTTCCATATGGTCGAGTATAGAGTACAAAGAAATGAAGTTATTGTAAGCTATGCTAAGAAGGTTGTACTGAAACCACAGGAAATAATTTTGAAAGAAAGATGACATGATTAGATATGTAATTTATGAAGATGCTTGTGCTGAAATATAATCGGAGGGAAACTAGACTGGAGGCAGGAAGACCAATTAGGTGATGCTGCTTTAATCCAGGTAATGAGTGATGATAGTCCGAATTAAGTTAATAGCATCAGATGAGGCAAGAAATGGAATAATTTGAGGCAGGGTAGAGAAGATAAAAATAACATCATGGTAGCTTTAAGGTACCCTACAGAGTCAAGGCAGGAAAGGAAAAAACGAAGGACAAGAGGGGCTTATTGGGGAGAAGCAACAGGAACAAGGAATTAGAGGTCTGGATAAAGTGGAAAAACAGATGTAGTAAGTTGACAGTGTGAGAAAATGGAGTACATGGCTGAGGAGAAAAGGGGAGGGCTCATTTTAAGAGTTTCATAGAGATGCCCGATGCATGACCATGAGAGTGGTCATATGGCCTGGACTGGGAAGAGAAGGTCAATGGTGACTCAGAGATCAAATAATGGAGGGGCTGGTGAGTTAAATGAACCATCTCCGGAGACACTATTACAAGGAGTAAAACTTGAGGGTGGGAGGAGATTGTGTACTTTATTTCAAAAGTCTTCTGTGAATAACTAGGAGCAACCACAGCAGATGATGAAAGGGATAACCCCAGAGTCTGGACCTCAATGGAACAGACTAATACTGACTGACATGGCAGATCAAGGGGTTAGAGCACAACAGCCCCACTGACCAGTCTTGATGACCAACTATTAATTTTCATAGGGGGAACTTTTCTTCACTCAAGGAAAGAAAGAGCATATATTTAATGAAGAAGTTAAGGCAAAATACAGAAGGGCCCAGGAAAGGAGACTTCTGGTTAAACAGAGAAGCATAAGCCCAGATATTTCTCTCCTGTCTGTGGAGAAGAGAAATAAACCTCCAGAAAAATTTCAGAGTTACAACGGGAAAAGGGGAAAAGAATGCTTTACATAATTTTGGAATCAGGAAAGCCACTGGAAAAGGGATAACTGTATTTTCCAAGAATACAGTAGAAGTGGGATCTCAGTTACCAGAAAAGGATAGATTAATCCTGCTGAACCTCATAAAATCTTGTAACTTAGAAAGACCAGGTAGCACATAAGAGGAAAGTAATGGAGACAATCTGATTATTTTACCACATTATAACAGTATGAAGAGGCCTTGAGAAGAATTAATCATGAGTCCACAGGCTATGAACAAACAGAAAATGAGCAAATTCTTAATTTCAGGAAAAATCTTAAAGATAAATAAGAAAGAGACACCAATGAAAAATAGTCACAGAGTTATAATAATAGAAAGAACATTTGATTGGATGAAAGCATATGGTATGTTGCTCTAGTTTCACTGAGAGATTTAAAGGAAAGGAAGTTGGGGGAAGGGGTATCACTGAATTCAGCCATCCGCTACTTTAATAGGAAGCTTATAAATAATATCTAAAATTGATCAATTAGAAATAGCAGAAGAAACACATTGTTTAGAAATACTGGGGTCAAGATTGAGGTTGTATGAAGCGTTAGGGCTGTGAATGGCTATTTTTCATAATATATTTTTTAAACTAGGTGCACATATTGCTATGATTGATAATAGCATTCATTAAGATTAGAAACAAAAGTTTGAGAGAGGAAAAGTAGGAGATTGAGTTGGAGGGAGAAGCACAGAGCAGAGGAAGTACAGATGAAACTTACCTTGTCTTACCTAAATTATGTGAAGTGTCCACTTGCCATTCTGATCTCTTGTAGTGATTAACATTACCCATCAAAGGCCACCCTTGGAGAAAAAGAAAGTTAAAGAAAATTTATTTTGACTATCTATTGTCTTTGTATCAGGCCATCTACATAATTTAGCAAACAGTTAAAGGTAAAAGCAGCAGTGAATGTGCCAGCCCAACTCTATGGAGCAGTTGAGTCCACATCCTTAGGACTCCCTAGTCTGTTGCAGGGAACAAGAGACTGGAGAGTACAAGGGAAGAGAAAGATGCAGGTGTGCCCAGAAGGATGACATGCAAGTGGTAATGCAGAGACTACAAATCAGATGCTCTGATTTTCAATTTTCACCCTGTGGTACATGTCACGCTGTCTGTCTGGGCAAGAGAATCATAACTTCAAGATAAATGGAAGTGGAAATTTGTGGAAAGAAATGTCAATAAGGAAAGAGGAAAAGAGATCTGAGAAATTATATAAACAGTGGAGGGAAAGAGGAAGTAAGTCATTATCTTTGATACTTTTTTTGACATCGTCAATAAAATGAAAAATTTTATAAAGAAGAAGATCCTAATATGGACCTTGTTGTATCCCATGTATATGCAGTTTTTTTTATGCTAAAGTTTAATTTTCTACAAGCAGATGGGAAAGGGGGATAGAAAACTTGTAAATGAAATGAAAGACCATGAGCTAAGTGACTGACCTTGTTTTTTAAAAAGGAAAAACGTGAAGGAAGGGAAGGGAAAGGAAAAAAGGAGAGGAAAGTCAGTGGGAGGGAGGGAGGAAGGAGAAAAAGTAAGTTCTCACAAGGATGAGGTTGGGAAGGAAAAGGAAATCAGTATCTATTAGCTTCTTACCAGATAATTAGATTTCTGTGTTATTTAGGGTCTGGGCTCTCCTCTCTCTGTATCCCCAGGTCTACTACTTCCTCTCATAAGATCATGAGGTAAGGCCATTATTGATGATAATTTGCAGAATATTTTCAAGTTGCTATTCAGCTGTTCTTGCATCTAGCTTATTTATAAGAACTATATTCAAGTCACAGTGGACTCACAAATCTATTAATTCCTCAGAATGGGAATGTGGTTTTTACATCTCTGGTTTCTCTAGTTTGTGTGGTGCTTGAGAAGTTGTTGATAGAACTTAACAGAATTAAATGTCACATTTCTTCTCCATTTTCATTTCCCATTCTAAAATTCACTGTCATCATGGCTCATTTTCGTTCAAGGACTTCAGCCGAATAATATTCAATAAAATTTTGTTTAAAAATGAAAGCTATAGGAAAATGGAGTCAATTATTTGTAAAATGTATATGAAAACAATTTAGCTGTCTGTGTTATGCAAATTACCTGTATAATGTTGTGCCATATTGCAAATACAGATACCCAAACAACACATATAGTAACTAGCCACGGTAGCTTCTAAATATCTCCCATTTTAGGAATAATAAACAAAAGTATTAACAGCTACTGCTATTATGACCTGTGGTTCTTGCTGCCTCTCTCTCTCTCCCTCTCTCTCTCTCTCTCCCTCTCTCTCTCCCTCTCTCCCTCTCTCTTTCTCTCTCTTTAACACACACACACACACACACACACACACACACACATTTAATTCTTAGGACCAACTCTCCTAATCAAATTGAAGTTAAGAAGAAGGACTCTTATCAATATCTTTTATCTTGAAGTAAAATATAAATAACAGAATCACCTCTTGCCCCATCGAGTGTCCAGCCCAGTGACCGCTAACACTGTCAATTGGAGGCGGGTAGACACCTTTATCTATTTAACAAGATCTCCCCTCTACAAGCCAAATAGAGTTGGGGGGAGGGGGGGACCTTCACTTTTAAATCTCAAAATGATTTAAACCAGTGACCTAGAGCTCACAGACTTTTTCCTTGCCAACAACTCAAACCATCCAGATCCCCTATGAATTATAAAGAAAATATCATTATTGTTTTCTTTACATGTTTAATTGGGAACAGGCTCATTCTGTTGGTCTTCATGAGTCGAAGTCCTTCTAGAAATGATTACGGTTCATTTTGCTCACCCACTAGATACCAAAATAATCTACTGTCTTCACAAAATGTGCATTCATTCCCCAAATCCTATTTTATGCCAAGTTTTAAAAGAGAGGGAACCATGCCAGAATTCATTTTAAACTGAGTTTTGTTTTCTATTTCTAGTGCTAGCTCATGGCAGACTGCTGGAGGATAGTTTCGTTTAAGTTGATTTCTTCCTTGACACTGTTTCTTTTTGGATGTGAATTAGCTAGAATAGTGCTAAAAATGAAGTTACCTCATTGTGAACTAAAACAACAACAATAAAGTAATGGCAAGTAAATAAAACCTAGTAAACGTTTCAGTAATAATATGCTGGATGAGGCGATTAGTATTTTTACTTGTATTTAGGAAATATATAATTACATGAATGTTAGTAAACCATACCTAATAAATTCTGGCCTATATAAATGTAGTGTACATTGAAATGTAGGGCAAAAGATAAGAAGACCCAACCCACCCAAAGAGAAAAAGTCTTAATATTGGTGTAAATTACATTTAACATGATCCTAACTCAAATGTCAGTGCCTTAATTCTGCTATGAGATGTCCTCAAAATATACTAAAGAAAGAATATAGTTTGGCAATTAGGAACCCTTGCTAGTCATTACTGTATCACTTTACATCCTTCAGTTATGAAGCCTTAGACTTTTACCAATGAAAACACTTGTTACCTATGTTCCTGAATATGCAGAGGGTGCCAAAAAAATATATATTTTTTAAGATAGGAAAAAACTATATTGAAATTATAATACTCAATATATACTGATAGCATTTGTCATCTTATATGTTGTATCTCGTATCTCTTATATTTGCAGAAGTCATATGTGACTTGAGTATTACAACTTTAATACAGTTTTTTTCTTTTTTAAAATGTGTATTACTTTATCACCCCAGATAGAGTACCATGGTGTCATAGCACACAGCAACCTCAAACTCTTGGGCTTAAGTGATTTTCTTGCCTCAGCCTCCCAAGTTTAGGCTCCCACCACAACGCCTGGCTATTTTTTAGAAACGAGGTCTTGCTCTTGCTTAGACTGGTCTTGAACTCGTGAGCTCAAGTGATCCACCTACCTTGGCCTCCCAGAGCGCTAGGATTACAGACATGAGGTACCATGCCTGTCCTGGATAACATAGCAACTATTTTAGATAATTCTGATAAATGCTTTAGAAAGGCCAGAATGTTTGTTTCTATAGAAATGCCAAAAATCATTTTTCTTGGTGATAAGAGCTATGGGTTTTTAATAACTTTTAGTTTTTTGGTATAACCTAGAATTTCTTGACGAGTTCTCATGGTTTCTATGGAGCAGCCATAAAGAAGGAGCCCCATAAAGATGTTATCAACTTTGTTTTCCTCTAGAGCTCCTCATGGCTCTGAGCCTGGCTGACGGAAGGTTCTCCGCCCAGGCAGCAAGCAGGTTGATTACGGCAGCTGTGTGCACTGTGAAATAAGCCTGCCTTCTCCCGCCTTACTCTTTGAGACAGATAGTAAGATTTCCAGGACCCAGAATAGGTCAGAGACAACACTAAATTGCATACATCAGACTCTGACAACAAGTTTACCTCTATCAGATCTATAGATGATAGTCTCTTATAATTATATTCAAAGTATGATCTATTCCATTTTTTAAAAGGCCTTTTTATGCCACTAAATCATTAAGCTGTAATGAAAGTAACAATCCACTCAAAAGGTTTAGCTTCTCAACTCTCCTGAGAACATTTCAATATTTCTGGATTCTGAGGGCAAAGATTGCATGGAAAGACTAGAAAACATTATGCTCTCCATCACTTCGCAATCCATTTTAATTACCTTGTGTGATTTATTGGTATTTCTTTGGCCTTTGATTCTGTGAACAGGAATTGCTTACGTATTAAATTCTATAAGCAATTATATATCTTTGGTTATTAATGCTGATAACATAATGCTACTCAGAAAATCTGTAGAAATGAATCCAATAGTGATTTCGGTGAAAATCAAACATTTATTTGATTTTATTTTACCTTTACTGTAGTTTTAACTTAATAATTTGTTAGTACTTACGAGTAAGTTGGATATACATGTTCCTAAATGGGAAATAGAAAATTTTGACTACTATTGACCTTTTACTGTGTGGCAGGCATTATGCTAAGCGTTCTTTGGTGTTTATTCTCATTTAATCCCCACAAAAGCTCTGTGAAATTGATGCTATTTTTATTCTCATTTTTTTAAATAAGAAAACTGAAGTCAACAGAGATAGAGGGAACTTTTCCAAAGTGATACAGCTACTATGAGGTGATACCAGAATTCACGTCAGGAAATCTGATTTGAATTTTAACACTTCATCGTTATGTGAGATAATATTGTTTTCTTAATTCATATTTAGTATGAACAATGTTTCATATTCCCTAGTGGCAAAATAATATATCACAACAGTCAGTAAAACTAAAGTTGCTCAAAATAAGTTGGAGTTCTTTTTAAATACTATAGCTATTTTGTTAAAGAAAGAAATGTATGGCCCAGTGAATTTCTAGTTGTAGCTGTTGTAAGATTGGGGTGCTTAGAATCAATGTAGCTATGCCTCATGGTGAAGACAATGAGGCCTTAATTGACCATTTCTATATATGATGGGGCAGCTGTATAATTATTTCTGAATGAGGATCATGGTCTTGACTCCTTGTATTCCCTAGACGCATTCCAAGTGGGGTGGAAATGTCCTCCTATCAGGGTATTGCTCTCAGCAGCCTCATCAAGGCCTCCTCGAAGCAGTTAGAGGAGGCAATGTGGCTCCTAGCTCAGATGACTCTTCAAGGGTTCTGCTTAGTGTGTAAGTGGTATAATAGGCCAGTTGCACTCCAGATTAGGTTTCTATATAATTTTCAGTCACTCAATATTTTGCAAAAGCTCAGTGTGTTGAGCAAAGCTTGGGGGAAATATCCTGAAGTTTATATGGTCTACTCATTCCTCTAAAATACTTTACAATTTATATCTTGAGTGTCACAAGCTAGCAAAAGATGTATGCACATGCATCCTATTTCCCCTTATTAGAGTGTCTTTCCTCTAGAAAAGTCATAAATGAGATTATTGAAAAGCAACATAGAAAACTACATAGACCTACATGTCCTATCCTCTGCATTAAAAAATAGATGCTTCTAGTTAATACTGTGCTCATTTGAGTCTAAATATTTTTTAGCTTTAAAGTAATTATTTTTAAATGAAAAATGTTAAATAATCTCTTCTTGGCCTTTTGGCTAAGATCAAGTGAGAAATGGTAAAGAAACACACTCTTGTTTTTGCTATTTATTACTGTGTAACAAGCTACAGTAGACCCTATGTAAGTTGACCAGCCAAGGGACTGTAACAAACTGGTAACATACAGAGGTGGTCAACATAAGGAACTAGGCCTCAGAACATGTGGTACATGTTCAGTCTATGAAAATTATGTCAACTTAAGGAATGGTCAATGTAGGGAGGTGGTCAACTATAGAGGTTCCACTGTATATTAAAACTAAGTGGTATAAAACATTTTACTATTTTTCACGATTTCATGGGTCAGAAAATTGGACAGGGCACAGTGTGGATAGTTCTTCTCTTTCCATATGATATCTATTAGACCAGAGTGTCTGACGCTCAGCTAGGATGGCTCAGACAGCTGGGGTTGGTTGGAATAACCAACTGGCGTCAAGGGTTTGGGGCCACAGATTTCTCTGTCAACGAGCTTCATTAATTATCCTCTATGAAGTTTCTGGGTCTTTTCCTCTTTCTGTGATCTTTCCACATGGTGTCTCCAACAGGGTTATCCAGCTCCTTATATAGCAACTTAGGCATATCCAAAATACAAAAGTTGAAGCTTCTATACCTGCCAAATACTTAGACTGAGAGATGGCACAAGGTTATTTTGCTACATTTGCAGTTAAAGCAAGTCACACACCCAGCCTGTGCAGTGGAATATAGAAGGGCGTGAAGGCCAGGAGGTATAATTAATCAGAGACCACTAATATTACTGATTACTTGGTTCTATTAGATCATAATATGGTGATATAACTAATAAGATATGTAATAACTAATAAATCTAGTCACCATATCTAAAAAGTCTAGCAATTATTCATCAATATTGATGACAATATATGGAAGATTTCCACATTTAGTGATAAATTGCTATTAAAACATTTTTGTATATACCTTTTAACAATAATTCTGTATTTAAGTCACAGCCCACAAACCATGATAGTTTACACTAAAGAAAAAAAATTAACCTAAAAGCCTTTGACAAGCTACCTGTGTATATTCTTGGAAAGTTGTATATGTCAGCTGGAGAGTAAAGAAAGAAACAAGATGCTTTTCTTGTGGTATGATTTAATTTCTGTAATCTGTTTTCTTAAATGTCATTTTGTATAGTTGTGTTTGTTTTTTTTTTGTTTGTTTGTTTGTTTTGAAACAGAGTCTCACTTTCTTGCCTCTGGTAGAATGTTGTGCAGTCAGAGCTCACAGCAACCTCAAACTCTTAGGCTCAAGCAATCCTCTTAATCCACCTGCCTCAGCCTCCCAGAGTACTAGGATTACAAGCATGAGCCACCGCACCTGGCTTTTATATTGGGTTTTAAAACCATAAGTCATGCTATCTTTATATTCTGGAGGATTAAAGTAAAGATTGGCATTCACTCTGATAAATAGTAAAGGCTATTGTTGTTGTTGTTATGAATATTATTATTATTATTAAACAGTGATTTTTCAACCAGCAGGCTGTGGCACAGGATCTTAGGTGTGCTGTGAAAATTCTTAAAGATCATTAATTAAACTATTTCTGAAAGAAATTCAAAGCACCATAAGTATATTTTTTTTTTACCTTTTTTTTTTTAATCTACATAATTTAAGTGTGCTGTCGAAGTTTAACTATAGGTTCAAGTGTGCTGTGAGATAAAAATGGTCAAAAAAGACTGTTATAAATAGTATAAAAGAAAAGACAGAGCTAACGGTCTATGGAGTAGCTAATAAGCTTAATAAAAATCTTTTCATGGAAATAATGACCTTGAAAAATCCAATCTATGGGTCACATGGAAAAATATCCTTAGTAATCTGAGAGCAAGGAAAATCCCAGAGAGATCATTGAAGAGAGAGTGTCTTTACCAGCTATAGATGACCACTTACTTGGCCACTTCCTGGGTGCAAATGCTGTGAATCCACTCCGTGAATGACAATAAACTCACACAGCTCACTTCATTAATCTTACGAACAAACTGTGATGGAAACACAGAGAACAGAGTGAGGTGATGAATTAATTCCCCATTACTGGAGTAACAGAGAGTGGACTATGTCCGAGAAGTTATCACAGAGAAGCTACGTTCACACTGAACTCTGCAGCATGGATAAAATCCAAAGGGAGGTTGTCATCAATTCCAGAGTTATATCCAGGATGTCACAACTCTCAGCCTACTGATCAACTCTGTTCTTCTTCTTCCATATTCCTAAAAGATGCCAGCGATGTTCAGGAAAAGGTAGCATTTGCGAAGCATAATGCTCACAGACATCTGTGTTCCCCCTTCCACCACCTCAGTGCCCATTAGTGGGAATGATGTGGCAGCAATCCTGGTGGAAGAACAGAGCCCGTTCTGTTCAAGGTTGATCCAAAGCTTGGGAAATCATCTTGTCCTCCTCCTAGTAAGTAGATAGGAAAATGACCCAGTTATCTAAGCAAATTTGAGATACGGAGTCATTCAAGTTTTAGAAGATTGTCAAGTTCAAAAATTCTGTAACTTCCCTTGAGGTACAGACTTTTTAGTGTCAATGAATTTATTCCATGCAAGTGAAATAATAATTGAGAAAATTATTATGTGCTAAATATTAGATTTTCACACTTGAAAGGCCTCCTTGGCCTAAATAACTTATGGTGTTTAATATAAGCAGAAGTCTAAATGGAGTCTTTTCATAAATGGTATGTATATACCTGCTATGTAAACCAAATTATAGTCTTTTCAATTTTCTGTAATAGACTGAGCATATTTTTGATTCATAAATCTTTTAAGGCATGGCTATTCTTTGTTATCTAGTTTTTATGTATCTATTTTATGATGGAATGTTAAAATGAAGCCAATGCTGAGGGAGTAAAGATGAATCGAATTCCTTTTTCCTCTCCTAGTACTATGTTTCTATATTTACTTTTATTCTTTTGCTGAACTATATTTATACTAAGATCATAGGTCATCAGGCTGTATACGATTGATCCTCTTTATAGCTGCAGTACAAAGAGATAAAGAGGTAAATGTGGGCAACATTTGAATTTTATAACCTGGAAGGGACATAATAGATCTTCGCGGTGAGAGACCAGCCTGTGGTGTCCGGATGGGCCCATCCATGCACTGATGTAGCAGAGTTGTGTCATCTTTACAGAGCACTTTTTTGTGAAGGACTCTGAAACAACACAATGCATTGTTTGATGTGTTCTGGTGGAAATCCTTGTTTAATGAGACCCACAAGCAAATGAAAATGCACTCATGGGAGGAAACCTTTTTGGTATGATGATCTTGACTTCAAAGGTGAAATGTCATATCCATCTCGGCTGTTTGGTTGAAAGATGTGAGGGAGGGACAGGAGTGGGTGAGGGGAAAGGGGCCCAGGGAATACAGGGCCTCTCCCTGCTGTGCTGATGGAAAGTGGTGGGGGCTAACACTCTCATTTTAGGCTTTGTGTGGTCTCCACCATATGCCAGCCCAGTGCCTTCTCTAACAAGCTGCCACAGGGCTGCCACAGCTGATTAGCTTGTGGCATGTAGAGCTAGTATGATCCAAATAGCCAGTGCAGTGACCAGGATAAAAATTACCTGAGTGAGATAATTTTTCTATTTTAATAAAGTACTTGTGATTTTTTTTGTTTGTTTTTTTGAGACAAAAGTCTCAAGCTGTCACCCTGGATAGAGTGCTGTGGCATCACAGCTCACAGCAACCTCAAACTCTTGGGCTTAAGTGATCCTCTTGTCTCAGCCTCCCAAATAGCTGAGACTACAGGCACCAGCCACAACACCCAGCTATTTTTAGGTTATAGTTGTCATTGTTGTTTGGCAGGCCCGGGCTGGGTTCGAACCTGCCAACTCTGGTGTATGTGGCTGGCGCCCTAGCCCCTTGAGCTATGGGTGCTGAGCCAGTACTTGTGATTTTTATGCTTTTCAAAGTCAATAGAACTATGAGTTAGACTTTAATATTTATATTCCTTCTTTCTTTTACTTTTCATAGTTTTATTGCACTTGTGTTTTACAGTTGAATTTATTCTTCCCATACCCACCCCAGAACCTAGTCCCTCTTCCCTTTCCCACCCCTTCTATGCTGTTATTCTGAGTGTGTTTTTATACGGTATCTGCAGTTCCAACAGGAGTTTCCAGTTTTTATTTAACAATTTTAAAGTATTTACCAAATGTCCAGGCATTCTTCTATGTATGAACTAGAGATCGATTTGTGCACAGGACAAACGGGGTCCTGCCTTCACTGAATTTGTTTTCAAGTAGAGAGTAATCATTCCAGGCAAATGAATAAATATATAAATTTAGATTGTATAATGATCCTGGGTATTATGATAGCAAGTGGACTCAAGACATGGGGGTTAACTTATATGGTTGTCTTTGGAAATAGGTCTAAGGTGAAATCTATTAAGAAATTATGAGAGAAGGAGCCAGCCTTGTGAGGTTCTGGGAGAAGAATGCACCAGGCATAGGAAAGAGTGGGAGCTGATCTTGGGCTTTGTTTCAGGAGAGAAAGAAGGTCAAGCCGCAGAAATGAAGGAGAGAGAAGGAGAGAACATGAAAGGGGTGGGTAAGAAGAATCACTTAGCTCCTTATAGATTATGTCAAAGAGTTTGAATTTTATGTTTAAGTTCAATGGGAAGGAGCTGGAGGGCTTTAAGTTTTAGGAGACTGTAGGCTGTGGGTGAATTTATAGTGAAATTTGTTCTTCATTTGCTCATAAATGGACTGAATTTTCTTTCTCCAAATAGCAAAGGGCTTAACAGCCAGAGAGTGTTAGAGAAATATAGATGGGGTATCTGCTTGGTGAATATTGGTCAAGTCTACAGAAAATGGAAACCCAAGGAAAGAATCAAGGAAGGGAGGAAGAGATGTTCCTCCCTCAGCACAGACGCAGATGTGAGGGAAGCAGCCAAAACACATTTACAGTCTTTAAATCCACTGACTCCGAGATCTAGCCGGGAGGGAAAATGCTGGTAATTACCAGACATAACAGACTGTCTGAGAGATGTTGACTGGCTTTGAGAGGGAGCCGTCTTGGTACAAAATGTCTTTTCAGGGAATATGCTGCTGAAAGCGTCTGGTAGGCGGGGAGCACAGCCTAGGCTTCCGTTATTGTGCCTTGTGCCTAAAACCCAGACACACAGTGAATGCCAGTGGGTGTTTGATCTCAATGTACATAAATATATAGTTTTGCACAATGTGCTTTTAGATTAGAGTTATCTATTTTCTGCTCACCTATGATGTCACTGAAAAAATACATCAGCTAAATTATATTTATATCATGATTTGATCAGTGTATGGAACTGGTCTCCTTGTTCTTTAACCATAAGTGAATCATTCCATTTTTCCCTTCACAAAATGTGATTGTGTTCTGAAGATTTGTGGACCCAAGCACATTTTAAATTAGAGGATCACAGTCTAGACTGCAGCTAAAGCAATTAAGGGCTCTTTTTCATCAAGGTCTGAACACTGGCGGTTGAGTAGGCCTGCTGAACAATAGTTCTCTGCTGTGGCTGGCATGAAAACCATTGTAGTTCCCAATGGTCGAATACGTAAAAACCCAAAGTATGGGTAATACAGCAGTGAAAGAATAAGGTTGTATGTATAATTTAATACACCCCCAAACATAGACACTTCCCTTTTTATTGCAGTGTTTTATAAACTCAAAGATTAGCTAATAGAATATTCAGTACAAGCTTAAATGTTTAAATAATACATTTGTCCGATTAAGAAATGAGTATAATTGTGATGGATATGTTACTTAGTTCAAAACATTTCACATTGTATATTGAAGCAATGCCCTGAACCCCATAAATGCATCAGTGTACAAAGTTATGATTTAATAAAAAATAATTAATTAAAAAATTTAAAAAAATAAATAATACATTTGTCAAAAACCGATGAATTAGTATAGCATTAACCAGAAATGTGAATACTTATTTGCTAGAGAGAAAATGATATTCAGGAAAAAATAAAAACAAAGAATAGACTAATCTCACATTTATAAATGAATAAGATGTTTAGGTTACGATATCTTCTGCCAGTAGTTGGGATTTTATTTTGATATTCAGCATAAGGTCTAGCCAACTACCACCAAGATATATTAAAGTAGACAGATAGGTAGATACATTTAATTCTGATGATTAAAACATATTATGTTTGTTCTTGGGTTTTGACATATATATAATTTTTATTATAATAAATATTGAAATGTCAATAGCATTTCATTGAAATATAAGTAGCATAAACAAACTTTCACAGTTCCTGATCGTCACCTTTTGTTCAATGGGATGTTTCCTTAGCTCATGTTTCTGGCATTGCTTTTTTATTTCTATTCTTTTTCAACCTGTTCCTCAAAATAACATACTTAGACAATGGTTGTAAGTCTTAAAACACCTATGATTTTATAATCCTTTAGAAACTTAAAATGAAAGTTCTCAAAACTATGGAATCGACCTGGACTAGGAATTTAAACTGTGACATAACTTGGGAATAAACATTTTTGGTTTCAGACTGTGAGAGAGTGCATAGTATGTGTGCTGAACACAAGACATCAAGTTCTTTTTTTTTTTTTTTTTTTTTTACCGAAATGCATCAAAAGACATCAATATTGTTTTCACTGTTCTTTGATCAAGATAAATATTAATTCGGCTAACTTTTAAACATGAGAAACTGAAAAGTGAACTCTGGTGACTACTTCTACTCAACATGAGCTACCCTAAATGGTCCACCATTCTCCTATTAGACTCTAAGACACTGGGTGCAGTATCTTGTCTTACACACGCATCTCTGTAAACCCAGTGCTCAACCCAGTGACCAGAACATGGAGGGCTCAGAAAATACTTGCCTCATGGTATGTCAGTTCTAGACCGTGCACAGGTCAGGAGTCCTTGAGGAAAAGCCAGAGATACGGGCATCTGGAGGCTTTCCTGGATGAGCTCCGTACCCCAGGCTCCTCCACTAAAGCGTAAGTTCCTTGAAAGAAGAGCTCCATCTATTCATGTTTAAAAATTATTTCTAGGGTCACCATGGTGCATAGCAGTTGATAGTATGTGCTCTGAAAATATTTTATGAATATATCTTAAAATTAATGGAAATATTTTAAAAGATAAAGGTAAAGTCTTTGTGTGTTTCATATAATTTGTCTTTATGAAACTTCTGGGTAATACTAATATCCAAAGCATCCTGATCCTCTCCGTGTTTATGTTCTGTTATATGAAGGATGGGGATTTTTTTGTGTTTGTGACATTAATTCCATGAATGGAATGTAACCTATTCAGAGCATTTTAGAAACAAAATTAATTTGCAGGTCCAATGAGTACCCTTAAGAATGTCCACACAACCTCTGAGCTCTAACTTGCCTATCTGCAAAATGGGCTAATATTCATTGTACATTCTTTTGCAAAGTTAGTCTAAAACCAAATAAGATAATATATGTGATTGAACTTTAAAACATCATCAGTATTTCCTTGTGAAGTTCCTAATGTGATTAGTTTGTGCACAGGCATTAATTCTTAGATAACATGTATAGGGCATCCATAAAGTTCATGTGCAATTTATAACAATTATCTATTTTAAATTGCATGTGAATTTTATGGATGCCCTATATTTAGTAAAGAAATATTCCTGTGTGTTCTGCTTGGCTAAGAAATCAACTCGGATTGTTAACCATTTCACAAGCGTGTGCCACCGGGGAAAGGTTGAAAGCACTCGGGTTAGTGACCCTGGGAAGAAGAAATGCGAGGGTGACACGGCCGTCACTTCCTTCTCCATGGATAGACCTGCAAATAGTGGAAAGGGGATACTTTTTATAATACCCCAATCAAAAAGCTTTTAATTTTTCATTACATTCCAAATTCGGTTGTTCTTTGGATCTTCTCAATTTTACCTTTGAAATATGTTCAGAATCTTTCACATTCTGAAGATGAGCTTCCTTTCCAATTACATTTTTGTTCACTTATCATTTCTCCCCAGGATATTGCAGCTGACTGTCTTTTTTATTAAGCATCTGCCTTCCTCCCAGAAAATCCATTTTTATAGAACTTTTACTAGTTTCTTGATACTATAACAAATTATAACAAATTTAGTGACCTGAAAATACACGTATTTATTACCTTACAGTTCTGGAAGTCACAAGTCCAAAATGGTTTTGCAAAACTGTGTTCCCTCTGAAAGCTCTAGGGAAGAACCCACTTCCTTGCCTTCTTCAGCATCTAGAGGCCACACATTCCTGGACTTGTGGTCCCTTCTGTCACCTTCAAAGCCAATAGCATAGCACCTCAAATCACTCTCTCTCTCTCACACATACACACACACACACACATACACACACTTTAGCTTTTATTGTCACTTCTCTGAATCTCCTGCCTCCCTCTTTCCCTTGTAAGGACCTTTGTGATTACATTGAGCCCACCCAAAAGAGACAGAATGATCTCCCTGTCCTCAAGTTTGTTAATTTAATCACACCTGCAAAATCACCTGTGCTGTGTAGACAACATATTCACAGGTGCAGGGACTGGGGAGTGGATACCTTGGAGGACCATGATTCTGCCTACCACAGAACTCAAGTGATTTTTTTTCGTAAGGTGTCAATCGTCCTTCACCAAGCACTTATGACTTCCTAGGCCTCAGCAGAAGCTTCAGAAATTTTCGGATCTCAACCGTCAATAGAAAATATATTTCACAGCATGATCTAATTTACACACACAGAGACACACTTGAAAATCTTCACGAAATTACACTTATTATTATGTGTGATCCGCTGTGATATTTTCTGTTTATAGCCTGTTAATTTTTAAAGGGCCGCCCATGCCCCACTCCATTGAGCTTCTGGCCCATTAGTGGGGTGCAAGTCACAGTTTAAACATCACTGTCCCATAGGCTGTGTACTCCATCCATGCAAACTACCTGTAGATCCCAAGTTGGTCATTTTCTCTCATGCCTGCCGTACCCTTCGGGCTGTCCTTGTCCTGTGAGGCTTGCATGCCATTCTCCACTGACGGGCTCCGCTCAAAGCATTAATTCCTCTAGGAAGATTTCCTTCATTTCCTCCAGGCAGTTAGGAGACCACCCCTAGACAATTAAGTCTTTCTAGCCTCTTACCACGTCTCTGTTATGGCACTTGCTTTCTCAGGGTCTTCTGTCTGTCTGTCTCTTTCTCTCTCTCTCACACACACACACTTGTGCACACACATACCTTCTCTTTCTTTCTTTCTTTTTTTTTTTTTTTTTTTTTTCTTCCTTTTTTTGTTTGAGATAGAGTCTCACTTGGTTACCCTGGGTAGAGGGCCGTGGCGTCATAGCTCACAGCAACCTTAAACTCCTGGGCTCTACTGATCTTTTTGCCTCAGCCTCCTGAGTAGCTGGGACTACAGGCGCCCACCACAACGCCTGGCTATTTTTAGAGACAGGGTCTCATCCTTGCTCACACTGGTCTCGAACTCTTGAGCTCAAGGAATCCTCCCACCTCAGCTCCCAGAGTGTTAGAATTATAGGCATGAGTCCCAATGCCTGGCTCTCTTCCCCTTCTTTTTTTCTTCCTCCTCTTCTGTCTCCCTCTCTTCTTTTGTCCCTCCTTTCCTCCCTTTCCTTTTTTTTTTTAATTCTAAAAGAAAGATTATAACAATAACAGCTTATTGAAGGAAAATTTGAAAATACAGAAGAATAAGCAGAAAATTAATCTCACCTTCTAAACAAAATTTCCAGAAATAACTACTAATATTATGCAATTTTTCAGTTAATCTTTCTTGATACCTATATTTATGTACTTTATTAAAGAAAAACAGGTTCATGCTAGAGAATTTTGTAAACTGCTAGGAATACACAACATTAACCTGGACAGTAAGCAATAAGTTATAACCAGAAATTTTTGCTAAAAAAAAAAAAAAGACAGGGTAATCTATGTTGGTTTAAATGAAGTCTCAGGAAGTATGGCAATTATGGGAAAGAGAAATGTAGAGAACTTTTAATAAAGGAAGAAAAGAATAATTCTAAATGGTATGTGACAGCCAGATTTGAACTCTCCTGGTGAATAACATTATTTATTCTTTCATAATCATATTTCTGATGGAAAAAGTGTATGTTGAAATTATTAATTGTGCCTCGATATTCTATTAAGACAGTCTACAAGGGGAAAAGCCAGGATTGGGAGAAATCACTTTACTTCTTACAAGTACAAGTTCACTGCCAAGGTGAAGTCCACAGTGCACTTCCATCAGAACTTCTGGGAGGCCTATTATCAGCACAGACTCCCAAACACCTGTCCTCCTGAATCAGGTCATAATTATGCAGCCAGGAATCTCCACTTCTAACAAGTGTTGATGGGTAATAAAATATGAACATCATTTGAGCTGCAAAAAACTGTAAAACTGCAAAAAACAATGTACTGAAGAGCTTGTCCCAGGCCCCATTGTGTGCGTTAATGTAAATTCTCCCTAGAAAGCAGTACCTTTAAAATGGCTCAACTAAAAACAATTTTTAAAAAAATTAATGAATTATTATTAGTTAATAATAATTACTACAACTTGGACTTCACCTTAGAAGTGAAAACAAAGTGACATTAAAATTTATACCCTTGTATTAATTTGAAATTAAAAAATATTTTTTAAATGGTGTATAAAGGAGTTTTTTTAAGTGACCTTAAAATATATACATATGAAACAAAGTAACCTTAAAATTTGTACCCTTTTATTAATTTGAAATTAAAAAATATTTTTTTAAATGGTGTATAAAGGAGTTTTTTTAAGTGACCTTAAAATATATACATATGAAATTCCATCACATCTCTGAACGAATAAGAAAGTTAGAAAGGTAAAATTATCTCCCCCAAGTTACAGGTCTGATTTGTGGAAAAACTGAGCCTCTTACCCAGAAGGAGCCTCTTACTCAAGTCCAAAGCCCTGTCCCCTCTCCCCACACTGGAGCATCCTTGCTGTGTCTGGATTACCTACATTAAGCTACTGTTTCATCACAGTAAATGCCATTTTAATCCTTGCTTATTTACTTTCTAATTACAAACTCTGAAATCAATTTATTGATAAAAACACATTTTAGTGTTTAAAGAGAAACATCCATGGCTTTAATATAATTATGAAAACTGCAGTGCTATGAAATCTCCTTTGCTAACTGCACACGGCTTGGAGTTTGCATATAATTTGCGGTCCATAATGCTTAAATTCTCCTGCTGGTGTGCTCAGATAAGAGTAAGCAGCAAGACCTCCAAATTAAAGAACTCTGATAGAATAAAACTGCACAGATATCTCTATTTCCTGAAAAGGAAAAAAAGTCTGCTTGTTTACTGAGGTGGAAAGCAATCTAATAACCGAATATAATCTAAAATACAACATTCTTGAATGTACTGAGAATCTTTTAGTAAAGACACAAAAAACAATGCAGCAAATGGTCTATGCTGACTGTATCTGGTCCTGAGTTTCTATGCTATCCCAGAACTAGCCTTTTAAAAAATTAGTCATTAAAAATGTGACAAACAGTTCAAATGGTTTTTGTTTTTTCTGAATTGTTTTGGTTGCTGTATTTTCAGAGATCTAATGTCTAGCTTTTTCTCTTTTTCATCCTTGCAACCTTTAGTCACCGTCTGGCTCGACATTTTAGCTACAGTTTGAATTAGGGATAGATCCTATTGCTTTACACAAGAAAGGCTAATTTGTTGGACAATGCAGCACTCACCATTACTCAACACAACAAGAAACTCAAGTTACCAAATCAGAAAGAACTTTAAGCAAACAAATAACTGTACTGAGTTTCATTTTATTTCATTTTATTTAGGGTGGTTTCAAAGCGAGTGGCAATACAATATAGTCACAGCCCAGTTTCTTGAAAGTGTGTTTATGGAATAAAAGTATATGATGCCCAGATGTTTGATTGGAAGTCCACACTGGAAAACACGGTTTGTTGGCAAGCATTTTTATGCCTATCTCCCTTTATACACTCTCACCTCCCTCTGTCCATTCCTCCCTCTCTTTCTCTTTGGAAAGGAGCCCTCTGATTTCTAACCTAATTTAACTTGTTTCTGGAAATGGAGCAAATTAGATTTTACAAATTAATGTGCTTATGGCTGAAGTATCCATCTTTCTCTGATGAGCTGCTTAGGCTGCATTTGATCCTGTGTTGCCCAGTTCACCCCGTCTAACTTTTGCATTGCCCTCATTTAATCATATGAACCACTGGGTAGTATCGTTGGTATCTCCAAAATAAAATAATAATCATATGACTCTCATGATTTGTCTAGGATGGCTTTGTGGGTACTTGGGACAATTTTTTTTAAAGGCAAATAAAAGTAATTTAGTTCCAACGACCAAAGAATGATCCAGGTATAGGTGTAAAGGTGGGTGGCTGCCTTTAATTATAAGCTTATTTCACTAATTGGAAAGAGAGATCAGTCAGTTCAAGCTAAAGTTGTAGGACAATAGCATTAGAGGTCAGAGAGTTTGAGCACCTCTGGATAAGCTTATTTTTCAACTGCTGCTTTGGGCATCTATGCCAAATTGATGTCTTTATTTGAAAATAAAAGGCTAATGTCCCTCATAGACTCCTTGAACTTTATAGGGTAAGAATAAGCAGCAAGCCAGTAATACAAGGGTTAATAGAAGAAAAGGTAGATGTGTAATGAGAATGTATTTACAGATTGTTGGCTACTGAACATCTCTGCTTAAGAAGTTTCCACCTAGTGTTAAAAAAGCACATCCAATATTTGAACTCTTCGTCTTTCCATAAGCATTTAGTAACTTCTCTACTTATCTGTTGTTATCAATAACATTAACCATCTACTACCTTGTGCTTGCAACTTGGATGCCATCTACAACTTGTCTCTCGGAGTTCGTTGGTTGTGTAGTCTAACCCCTTATAGAATGTACAACTCTTCTGCAACTTCCTTAACATTGCTCATACTTTCTTCTGCAACTTCCTTTGCTCATCCTTACCATTATTATGTTCAGACATCTCCAGTGAGAGAGTACTCACCAATTCATGAGGCAACACGTTTTTATTAGTTAGTTTCTCTATATTTTGAGTTAAAATTGAAACATCTCTAATTATTTTCACCATTGAGACAAAAGGTTTTCATACCTCTGCAAAATCTTGGAGAAAAACCCAGGCAACGTTTTAGTCATTATTTCTCTGCCTTTGTTTCCATGGTAGTTTCCAATTTTTATTTGATTATCTCTATTGGTTATTACATTGCCTTGGACATCTCATACTGAAGTAGCTGCTGTGGCAGAAAGAAGTTTGGTTTTTTGTTTGTTTGTTTCAGTTTGGTGGGGCCGGGCTTGAACCTGCCACCCCTGGGAAATGGGGCCAGCGCCCTACTCCTTGAGTCTACAGGTGCCGCCCAAGCAGAAAGAAGTTTGAAAGCTCACAGTTGTTTTTTTTCTTTTTCTTTCTTTTTTTTTTCCTGTCATGTATAAGCAAACTAAAACACCATAGCAATAATTCATTTCCACCTGAGAAAAAAAGATATTTTGGTAAGGAATGACAACATATTTAGTCCTTGTAAAATACCATTTTATTCAAATAAGAATTATTAACAGTGGTTAGTAGTCACATCTTTTTAAAAAAGATATCCAAAAATTAGATATCACAATATTTTGATAATTCCTAGGAAACTTAAAATACCTGAACTGTAAACATGAAATATAATGATGCATAAAACATTGCATGTGGGCTCGGCGCCCCTAGCTCAGTGGGTAGGGTGCCAGCCACATACACCGGAGCTGGCAGGTTGGAACCCAGCCCGGACCTGCTAAAACAACAATGACAACTACACCAAAAAAATAGCCAGGCGTTGTGGCTGGTGCCTATAGTCCCAGCTACTTGGGAGACTGAGGCAAGAGAATCACTTAAGCCTAAGAGTTGGAGGTTGCTGTGAGCTGTGACACCACAGCACTCTACTGAGGGCCACATAGTGAAATTCTGTCTCAAAAAGAAAGAAAGAAAGAAAGAAAGAAAGAAAGAAAGAAAGAAAGAAAGAAAGAAAGAAAGAAAGAAAGAAAGAAAGAGAGAAATAAATTGCATGTGAAAAAGCAAGTAAAAAAATGAAGGGCACCTGAAAGTTGTAACAGCTAACATGTATTACTTGCCTCCTGTATCAGGTACAGAGAGGTTAATTGTTTTGCCCAATGCCACACAGCTAGTGTGGAGCCAGAATGTTAATACTAGTCATCTAACCCTGGAAGCTGTGCTATTAACAGTCATCCAATAGCAGTCAGACTGCCAGCATCAGGATGACCAAAGGTGCTTGGAGAAAGCTCACCTTCCCAGATTCAACTGCCAGATCTACTAATTGATAACTTCTGAAAATAAAGCATTGTGTCAAATTGTCAAATTTAATTCATAAACAAACCAGGTAGAAGGAATAGGTCTCATTACAACTTCCCCAAAAATGAGTGATGGGGGAACGCTGCACTCAGTTTGTCCCTGCAGGCTCACTGGGAGCTACAGCAGAGTTCATTGCTCCGCTCTGAACAGGGAGAAATCTCGTACCACCTGGTTGGGTTTCCCAGCAGCTAGCAACAGTCTTTGGGTACCAAGAATCTTCCTTTTGCCTTTCTATGAAGAATGACGGATCACAGCAACTCCAGCCATACACCCTCGCCCATCTGCCTACCTCCCTCATTTGTGAAATAACTCACCAGGTTGAACATGTCATTAGGTGGCTTGGAGCAGAGAGAAGAACACACAGAGATCAGACCTTGACCTTATTAGCACAGCATGATGAGCAGGCCTGGCATAATCCAACCAGAGTGGTGCCCAGCTGGAGAGGTTTCTGTCTTTCCTGTAGAAGGACCAGTATATGCCAGGGCATCTGCTCTCTGACTCTGCTGTCATGCTCTCCAAGCATAGAGTATGTTTACAGGGTAAGAAAAAATACATTTGTCTGGCACGCAAGCCCTAGAAGAACTTTTTTGCATTGAAAGTAGGCATCTGAATTATACTCAGAATACTAAAGCCCTTTCAGGCTCCGGCTGCCAGCAGCCATGTTGCCAGTGAAATTTACATGTGGGAAAAATGCTTTCACAGGCTGCCAGATTGTTTGGCAAATGGGTTAGGTCTATTTGGTCTATTTGTAATGCAGTGATTTTTGTAACTTTTTACTATGAAAAACAAAGAGCTAAATTTTGCTTCCTGCATGAATTTTATTTCCCTATCCATAACAATTTTCCTAGTGGTATCTCACCTTTCTTCTTATCTTTAAAATGTTAACTGTGGGTATTTTACCTGCTGTGTAGCATGTATTTGCCTGTCTGCTTTCTTTTTCACACATAAATCAATATAGGTTCTTTGTGGCTTCTTACTTTTATTTTCTGTCGATGTAAAAATAATGTGGCTGATTTATTTGTAATGACTTCAAGTAGATTTGGTGTTTTTTTTTTTTGACTTGGCAGAGAATTTAACCCCTAAATAGAATTCAGATTGAGTAAATTCTGAGGATTTTATTCTAGATTTAGATTGTGTCCAGTTTTAATATGAATTTGACCTGTATGCTACAGGTTGCTTTGCTTCGGCATCACAGCCAAGTTTTCCCTTTTAAAAACAGCACCCACAATAATAGCATTAGAGGACACTGAGTGCCCACAGGGTTCGCTCTCCCTACCCGTCCCTGACCCCTCTCCAGAAGGGTGTCACCCACGCCACAACGCACAGCCCAGTCCTCACACTGGGATGTCTGCCTTTCCAGCTCACCCTGACCCTTGCAACCAGTGATCAGGCCATATTTCACCCCAGGAAAGCCGAGTTTTTTCTTGAATGAAAGTGTATAAAAAGAAGCAATCTGCTTCCCCTGCTCTATCCAAAGGACTTTTATGTCCCCACAGTTTGTAGGAAGTCACTCTTTGGGCTTCTGAGGCTTAGTGAGGCCTCCTTGAATTCTTCTCCTTGGGTGCATCACTCAAGCCTCTGTCATCTTTGCAGCTGGCCTCTGACCTCTGACCCCTGCCTCTGATTTCTGTTCCTATGGTTATGGAGCTAGACACCAGACTTAGCTCTACACTGGTTTCTGATCAGAACTAAACAGAAAATGAGAGAATTGCTTTAATTGAGTTCTTTTCTAGATGGTTTCAACATACCAAAAAATGTTGGCAAAAAGCCAAGGATTATCATCCAATGAGCTGTGTGATCTTGAAGCATCATTTGTGATTGCCTTTGATCTTAGGAGGCCATGAGTAACCTTATGCCTTGTAAAGGTTGATATCCTATGATCTCATACAGAAATGTGAGGTCACTATAGTCGCACATGAAAGTGTCCTCGGCTGTCTGAGACTGTGGTCTGACGGTCACTATTTTCAGAATGCCAGGAAAATGGACTTAGTATTTTTCACCGACTTAACGTATGAGACAGTACTCAGCAACTCAAATTGACTTTGACCTTCAGATATTCCATTTGGATGTATTATCACTACTTTTTAAGAATTATTTATTCTTAAATAATTTGTTTTAAGAAGTTTGTTTTAAGAAAACAAACAAATAAATTGGACACATGTATAAAAAGAAGAGTATATCATTATTTTATGATTTTTTTTTTTGAGACAGAGTTTCACTTTGTCGCCCTCAGTAGAGTGCTGTGGCATCATAGCACATAGCAACCTCAAATTCTTGGGCTCAAGCGATCCTCTTGCTTCAGCCTCCCAAGTAGCTGGGACTACAAGCATCTGCCACAAGGCCTATTTGTAGAGATGGAGTCTTGCTCTAGCTCGGGCTGGTCTTGACAACCTGAGCTCAGGCGATCCACCCGCCTTGGCCTCCCAGAGGGCAAGGATCACAGGCATGAGCCACAGCGCCTGGCAAGAGTGTATCATTATTAATAGTACTAGTGTGATTTCATTCGAAGTCAAGAAGCGTTTCCAAGGTGGACATCCTTCTCCTGAGGGCTCTTCTCCCTGCTTTTCACTCATTTTGCCCTCCTGTCGCCCACCCGGCCGCCGGCGTCTCTCCCTCTGTGGAGCAGGTAATGAGTCCTGCAGCAGCTTCTATTTCTCTAGCATCTGATTTCTACATTTTCACTTCATGTTTTCTCTCCATTTTAGAAGCTTCATTATACTTATATTAAAGTGATTCTTACCACCCTGTGTAGTTTGAGATATGGGAATCACTACTTAAGTCTTGAAAAACCCTTGTAATTCATTAGCTCTTTTGTTTTAGTGAGGGTCAAAACAATCATAAAAATAAGAATGTGCAGAAGACCTTGAAGAAATCAGTGAGCATAATCAAGTGGTAATCATGACAGGAATTTAATTGTGTATTTCATCTATGAATTCTGTTCCCTTTCCATGTAAGGGGGCGTGGAGAGAGAAAATGAGAGAATGTGGACTCTGGCTGATCCTGAAGGACAAATTTCTTGATTTTCTTTTCTCCCCTGGAGGTGGGGTGAATAAGAATCAGTGTTCCACTGAGCAATCCTAACAGATAGTTTCTACTGGGATCTGACAGGCTAGCTTAGATTCTTTACTCTCATTAACACGATCCATAATAATGACACTGCTTGTAGCATTTACAATTTACGGAGGACTTTTCTCATTTGTGCCTCACAATTCAAGTCAGTATTAGGTATTGATTTCCTTTTGGATATCAGGAAATCATAAGGAAACCTCTCTTATGCTCAGAGAGGTTAGATGCTATTTCTAAAGCCACCCAGCATGTGAGTTTCAGAACCAAAGTAATAACCCAGGTATTCTAACCCCAAATCCTTGTTTGTTCCTCCACACATTGCTGCTTCTGGAACACAAAAAAAGGAAAGTCTTATGTATTGAGCATTTTAGTCCATTTTGTGCTGCTATATAGAAAAGCCTGAGGCTGGGTAATATATAAAGAAGAAAGGGTTGTGTGGCTCACAGTTCCACAGACTGTCAAAGAAGCTCAGCACCAGGATCTGCTTCTGGTGAGGGCTTCAGGGAGTTTCCACTTAAGGAGGAAGGAGAAGGGGGAGCAGGTGTGTCACGTGGTGAGAGAAGGAGCAAAGAGAGGGACGTGGTGACAGGCTGTTTTAAACATTCAGCTCTCCGGTGAACACCTAACATAAGTACTCACTACCTTGCTGAGGACACCAAGCCATTTGGGAGGGATCCAGCACCTCCCACCAGGCTCCACATTTTACTTTTGGGGTCAAATCTCAACATGAGATTTGGAGGGGCCAAACATCCAAACCACAGTCAGGATGCTGGGAATGCAGGGACCAAAACATGGTCCCTGGGTTGATAGCCCGTCAAAATTTACTTTCACCGAGAACCCGCAACAACCTTATCCTTCCCCGGAGCTTATTTCAATTCACATCCATTTGTCCCTTCTCTGATTCCTCCAGCCTTTACATGATACAATAAACATTTCACATACAATCAGGCTCTTGGATTGCTTTATTTGCATCATTTTGCAGTTTATGGGAAATACAAATTTCTTGATTTAGAGATTGTATCTCACAGGTGTTTATTTTGTATTTTTTTCTCAGTACCCCAGTGCAATGCCAGGAATATAGATTTTCATGTTTGGCTGGTTTTTAATAAGAAGTTAACCCAGACAGAATATTGATTAGTTAAAAAAAACAACCTGATATTTGCTCTGTATAAATTTTGAGCCCTCGTGTAAATTTCACCTAAGCACTAAATTGGTTGGGTTAAGAACTAGTTTTATTCTTAGATAGACAGTCCAGAAGAATAAAAAGAATGGCCATTTGATAGAATATTTTTAGAAGATGCACATGGATTCTCTTGAAAGCACAAGGCCAAAATAGGCTAAGTGCGTAGAGGGGTGCACTCCCAAGAAGACAATGCAGACGGTAGAATACGTAGGGAGGAGCTGGGGAAAAACGGCCAAATTCTGACACAAAAGGATTAAAAACACACACATAATAAATATAAGTTTAAATACAAAGCTGGACAGAGATGTGGGGTCATAGGAAAAAGAAGGTAAGGAATCTGGACTTTATTTCCTGGCCAGTAGGAAGACATGGACTGGTTCTGAAGGGGGCTAAGTGGTAGGAGGGGTGGTGACGGAGGTGGCAGGGTTGTCTGAAACGTCAGTACCTCAGGAGCCAGTCAACAGCATAAAGGAGAGAAGATCGTCAGAGGAGGGAACACCGTGGCAGCTGTGAACAGCTGCAGTCCTCGGTGGCCACCCAGCAACACAGTCACCATCGTCACCATCTCTAGAACGTTTTCAAAACAAATTCAAAATAGGGGCCTTTGTGTAAAATTATTCACATTTTTCGATTGTTAGCTAAGGAAATTTTAAGCGCTATAGTAATCAAACAGAGTACTTCTGTGCGCTAGATACCAGCCTGTGATCTTGACCTGCAGAAGTGACAAAATAGCTTCTCAAAATAGGGAGGAAAAGCAAGCTGATCAGAATCAGAGGTGGGCTGGGCAGCTAACCTCATGATTTCACAGGGAGAGCTGCACAAACCACAAAAACACTCCTATTCTAGAGGCAAACTCATGTCTCAGCCTTATATTTTATACCCAGTTCCGGTTTTATTTTTAAAATACCACATTTGCAGTGTGTGACTCAGCTGACTCTTAGAGCTTTTAAACGTCTTTTTAACTCTTTAGAACTGACAGGTAATATGACAAGAATCTATAAACGATCTCAGAAATTATGGATGTGTTTTGTTAACTCACATCTGGCTTCAAATCTGAATTAAATTGAACACATTCTGGAAGACTTTAGAGACAATAATTAATTGTTCATTGATCATCCATCAGCATAAACCTGGATATTCCTAAGTAAACCAGCATATATGGTCACCCTGTCTACCTGGCATATAACTGGAATTCCAAAATAAACAAATAAAAGGAATGAGATAGAAGTAGCTCAAAGAGTTAACACTAACCTTTTTTTCTAGAATTGTTAAAAGATAATGATCTCTCAGCAGTTTATGTAAAGGAAGTGTAAGTTTAACCACATCACAGTGAAACCATAATATAACACTAAAGATGAAGAAAAGCTCCTAAAAGGAACTTCAGGGAAAAGATAGTTGTTAAAATGGAATAATAATTAGACTGTGCCTGAAAACAATGGAATAATGCTATAAAGTAAAGGCAGAATACATAAATAGAAATGTATACCCAGCTAAACATAATTTATGAATAAGGGTTAAACAAAAATATATCCAGACATACAAAAGGAAAATGTTTACTACCAGTAGTTCTTCACCAGTGGGTTTCCAAAGAATGTTCAGAAACATGAAGGAATGGTTTGAGATGCAGAAGAAATTGTGACTGGGGAAACTGGAAATCACATAGATAAATATAGATATAAATACTCTCTGTCTAAAAACAATATCTACTAAATGGGTAAAAAGTCAAGGTAGGGCCAGGTACAGTAGGTCACACCTGTAATCCTAGCACTTTGAGAGGCCAAGGTGTGAAGATCATTATAGGCCAGGAGTTTGAGACCAGCCTGAGTAAGAGAGAGAGCCCATCTCTACAAAAAAATAAAAAACTTAGCTGGATGTGGAGATGCACACCTGTAGTCCTAGCTAATGGGGAGGCTGAGTTGGAAGATAGCTTGAACCCAAGAGTTTGAGGTTGTAGTGAGCTATGATAATACCACTCCACTGCAACTCTGGAGACAGAGTTAGAGTCTCAAAAAATAAATAAATAAATAAGTAATATCAAGGTAGTGTTAAAACGTGGAATATTGTACAACATTATTATTTAAGATAGAAAGGGGTATCTGAGAAATTATTCTAAATATCTGATTTGGGGGGAACTGACATTAAAGATATTAGCAAAATATTTATTCTCAATATAAATGTTAACATTTTAACAATTACTTTATATATAACTGGTATAATTTCCAAACTAATAAGAAGTCTGAAATTAGAAAAATAAAAAGCTACTCAACCAATTGAAGACAAAGCAGAACATAAACAAGAAACATAAAAAATATCAGATCAAATATCACAGAACTTGTCAGTAAATATACAAGCAAATATAGTGTTAATTACAGAAAATATCAATGCCCTTTTGCTACTTATAGATTACATTTGAAACTATGAAGATAGCACAGTACCTTGTAACATAGTACAAAAACAATGAAAGAGGATGAAGATTGGAAGTCTGCACAACACCTTTAAGAGATGAGCAGAAAAGAGCTTGAAAAACAAAAAAATTAAAAAAGGAAAAGAAAAGAGGAGCTTGTGTAGATAGCTAAAGAAGAAAATTTGAAGAACCTAAATAATCAAGAGAGAGTCATATACCCTTAATGAATAGATTCAAAGAATAGTTTATCATCTATACTACATGTTTCATAGAAAACAACTAAGATGAGAACCAAATATTAAATCACTCAATATGGCAGCAAGGAGGTCATTGATTACTCATGAACAATTTCAGCAGTGTTAGGACTGGACACAGCTACAATTGGTTGAAGAATTAGGTGTCCAAAAAGTCACATCTGGAGTTGCTAGACATAAGGAAGATGGAAAATTGTTGCTTTTGCAAAGGGATAGCCAATAACTATTTTGCCAACGACACTATAGCCAATGACTATAGTGACTACTTTGTTAAATATTCTGTAAATTTTAGCCAACTTTAGGGGCAACTTTAAGGGTGACTTTTGGGACATACTGTAGTTTAGAATAGTGAAGTTGATAAAGATGAAAAGCACATACTGGAACAAATGTTAAATAGCCAAAAAAAGTAACATCAGATATGGAGCCAGAGTAAAAATGATACTACCTAAATTCCCCAACATTCAGCCTCATATTCTGAAAGGGGATTAGACTTGGATTGTTAGAGGAAAACTGAGCTTTAGGATGACCTGTGCCATTTGCCAATACTGTGACTTAGAATGGGCACCTCATCTCTTCATTTCTCAATTGCATTGTCTATAATATGGTCTATTCCCTCAGAATAAGTACATGAAAAGGTATATGTCAATGTACTTTAAAATGTATAATTCCATAGCAGATACATGACTTTAGAAATGTGTCCAAACTCATATAACACCAAAAGTAAACCCTAAAAATCATTTTATCATAAGGACATATGCACTAGGTTCTTTATCACAGCTCAATTTGCAATGGCCAAGGTGTGGAAACAACCTAAATGCCCATCAACTCAGGAGTGGATTAACAAATTGTGGTATATGCATGCCATACGTGGTATATGCATACCATACGCAGCCATAAAAAATGATGGTGACGTCACATCTTTTGTATTAGCCTGGATGGAGTTGAACACATTCTTCTCAGTAAAGCATCACAAGAACGGAGAAGCAAATATCCAATGTACTCAATACAAATATGAAGCCAGTAGGTGATCTAATTCACGCTCACATGGGAGAAAAATTTATTTTAAGTAGGAGAAGGAGGAAAGAGGGGTGGGGAAAGGAGAGGAGGGCTTGGGGTGCTCCCACTGAATGGGCCCAATGTAGAGGTGTATGGTAGAACATAACTACAAGAGGGACTCGACCTACCTAACAAATTCAAATATTATGATGGTTGCTTGTACCCTCACATTAACCTGAAATTAAATTAAAAAAGAATGAATCCTAATGTAAACCATGGTCCTGGGTGAATATGATTGTCCATGTATGTTCTTCAGTTGTAACAAATGCACACTCTGGTGGTGGACGTGGATAGCAGGTGTGGCTATCCATGAGCAGGGTAGGCTGTGAAAGGATCATCTCTGTACTTTTTGCTGTGAACCTGAAACTGCTCAAAAACTAAAGTCCATTATTTAAAAAAGGAAACAGAAAACAAAAAGCTCAGTACTTATGAGCCTAGTTTAAAATATCCTTGTCATGTCCAATTTAGCACCAACACTCTCCCCTTACGTCTGTCTAAATCCCCAGGGACATGTGCAATAAGAAGAGAAATTTGAGCCACTCTTTTTGTCATTTGTTTTCTCTAGTTCTTGCTCATTCAATATCAGACATGGAAGAAGATCTTGCAGGTAGAGAGAGGGCAGATGACTGTACTCAACTGGATATGCAATTGCAATTCTCAACTCACTGAAGGCTGTCCTGCTGCCCACTCCTACTGTGTGACAAAACATCGGATGATGGTTCCCGTATGTAGGATCTTCAGGAAGCCATGTATGGCTTTCCTACTGCACAGTGCTATGACATGGAAGCTGTGTTCAGATTCCTTCCCCTTTAACATTCCCTCAGCTCCCTCCTGCCGCTGTTAACATGCATCAGAGCATCCCACATCTCCTCCAGGAGACAGCTCTTTTAGAGGCAGGTGAATGGCAAAATGTCTCAAATGCATCTACCAGTTGTGGTTTTATTGGTCCCTGAGAAACTCACATTATCTTATACTAACCTGTGGAAAACCAGGCTTCTTCACTTTCTCCACCTCCTCAACCCTATTATCTCTCTTGAGGTATCAAATACCCCTGCATAAAAGCAGATCGATAATTCCATTGCTAAAGAAAACACCATCCAACCACCCAACTCGCTTATGGCTTGTGTGAGTAAAATCTTCCATCTCTTTGTCAGGAGTGAGTCTCAGTTGCCAATTTTAGGGCAATAGTAAAAATTCTACTAAAAACCATATTATCCTTTGAAATTCACTGCATTTGATCTGATGCAAGCATTTCTTTAGTGTGTCTTGTGAATAAAAACAATACCCAACCTTGACTAAAAGCTCTGAGCTGCCTGCATTTATGTATTTATGCCCCAGGTTTTGAAAAAAAATTAAGTATAATCAAAATCCCACTGGGAAGAAGTATGTCAAAAAGATTAATTAGAAGGAAAGCAAAACTGGTATCTGCCCCTGCCTCTGTGTTAAACATTCTTAGAAAACAAGTTGTTAAATAAAATCAGTAAAGATGCCTTTATGTGGTTTTGTTTGTAAATATTATTAAGGTCTTGAAAGGGTTCGTCTGAGGGTTTAAATAGTGTTCACTGAAAAGTGTCTCCAACTTTCATGATCAGAAATGTACAGTCAGTGGATGTGTCAGTGTATTACTGACAATGGAGTCAAATGCCCCCTATTTAAAAAAAAAAAAAAAAAAAAAAAAGATATACAGCTGTTCTCTCTTCCAGGAAAGATGAATCGCCATGGTAACACTGCCATGAAATTATAGGTCAAGTTTTATCCTTCTGCCTCAGGCTTATTTTATTAGGTTTTACTTAGAAGTGGATAACGTTGTAAAATGAGGATTTTGGCATTTCAAAGCCAAACATTATCACAAGAAAAATCTGATCAATAAAATGTGCTGGTGTGAAGAAGATGGATAAAGGACAGTAGGTAGGGAGAACGTTTAACTCGGTCGGAAAGCTATTTAGAGGCCAGTTTATGAGTGCTCTTCTAACATGTGGATTTGCTCCACAAATGCTTATATAACTAAGTGTGTGTGTGTAAATGAATTCAAACTGACTGTTTGCATAAGATCAGTAGGGAAAAGGGGGTTGTACATTTTATTTTCGTGGATGATTAATTGCTCTAAGGAAAAAAATTCTTATTACATTCCAAAAATAAATATGAAACAAGAAAGCATGAAATATTTAAGCTTCCTTTTAGTTACTATTTTTGTAAGACTAAATTCAATGCCTATTTATGCCTATTTATGAAAATAAATAAATACAACTTGGAGGAAAGTAACATCATACAAAGTGGTGTGTAATAATCAGCATTTTGTTGTTTCTGTTGTTTGGGGGGACTTGTGTCTCGGTACATATCATGACTTAAAATTCTTCTGTAACAATATCTAAATCATCACTTTTGTCATATTAAACAACATAGTTTTGTCCTTATAATAGGACATACATTAGAATAAAAAGATGATAGATAAATATACAGGTAGAGATCTAGTTTTTAAAATAACAAGATATATGAAACCAACTTTTTATAACAGAATTAATTTTACATAAGTGGAATATGTGATAGTGCATTTTAGCATAACATCTTTCCTGAATTCACACAGTGAGGTTATGTTAGACTTCTCTCTGAGCTACCTTTAATTTTCTTTATTTTTTTCTCCTGTGAAATAATAAAGGAGCATCTGGGTAGCTATGAAATTTATGTTGCTTTCACCCTGATCGTGAAGATTGCAGCCTAGGGTAAGTGACTATATTGGTTTTCTAAGGCTGCTGTAACAAATTAGCACAAACTGGGTTATTTAACACAAAAGAAATTCTAGAGGCTGGAAGTCCTAAATTAGGACTCTCCCCCTCAGGGCTCCACCTCTCTCCCGGCTTCCTGCGGGTGCTGGAAATGCTTGGCACTCTCTGTGGTGTAAATGCGCCACGGCCCTGGCCCCCGCCCCCCACCTCTGCATCTTGGCATGCCATCTCCTCCATGGTACCCTGTTTGCTTTCACTCTTTATAAAAGTCAGGGCCCACCTTAATCTTGTGTGACCTTGTCATAACTTGATTACATCTGCAAAGACCTTATTTCCAAATAAGGTCACAATAGAGGTGAAGGGTAGGGATTTCAGCGTATCTTTTGCAGGAACACAATACAACCCATAACAGAAACTAAGAGACAGGACTTCACCAAGAAAGCAAATCACCTCCATTACCATTTGAAATTCCTATACTGTCCAGTTCTTTAGAAAAAGAACTTTTTCTTAAGCTTAAATATTTCATGCTTTCTTGTTTCATATTTATTTTTGGAATGTAAAAGTGGTAACTTTTTTACCACTTTAATTTTTGGTAGACATGTAGGGAATATTGTATTCTGATTAGTGAAATGCTCTCACTGTGTAGAATTTTAAAATATATAAAGTATACCTAGAATAGATAAAATAAATTTAATATATACCTATCACAGTCCCTAACTTATAAAAAGAGTTCACTTAGAGTTAAGGAATGAATGAATCAATCAATCTCTGTTAATATGCAACTAGGCTGAGCATAATGTAATCCCCCTTTGATGATTCAAAATAATTCCTTCAGGTAAAGATAGTAAAGTATGAGTTAAGAGATCTCTACTTGTTTGAGTGCTCAATGACTGAGTCCATTTCACATCTTAGTATCCATTTGGAAACTCACTAGTTAAACCAGGTTTAAGGTCTTGGATTACAGTATTCTCAACCCCAGTTTCTGTTCACTTTGCCTTTGAGTTAGTACATATTTTTCATAGCTTAATTAAATTACTTTTTTTTATAATTAAACACCATCAATTAAACAACAATGTGTTTTCATTTGGTTTCTCTACATATACAATTGCCTACCCTTGTTATATACCAGGATTGCCTGTTCCTTCAATGTACTTTTCTCTGTCTAGACATTCCATAAATGTATTCTGACTGTGGTGATATTTTTTGAGTTATGTTTCTATACTAAGGGTTTCTTCCATTAATTCAATACAGAGAGAAGTAACCACCAAGACAAAAAGCAAATTATAATAAACCTTGTAAATGAAAGCTATTTCCTCAATCTTAAAGCTGTGTATTGTATCTGCAATGCATACAGTTTAAAAGAAAAAAGTTTCCATCAGGAAAAAATGTTTAAGGTAAAAACCAAAACTATAATGCCAAAATTGAAACTGAATATGTTCCTGGCTATTATTATACTTATCAAGCTGCTAATATTTTCCATTTTTGCAGTTTTTTTCTTGACAGATATTCAAGTATTTGCTAATCAAACTTTCCATTAATGCCAAAAATTTCTCCTAAAAACATGATTGGGAAATCAAAATATTTAAACTAACTATATTGATTTTATTTTTTTAAAGGAAAAAAAATGAAAGCTATAAACCACAGAAGAAAGTTTCCAAATATTAATATTTGATCCTTCATTTTCTCTGTGAGAGATTTCCAGTTGTGTTTTTCAATCAACAGAAGCCTACATTTATAGGAAACCAGCAGGTACACTCAGCTATTAGATTCACAGCACAAAGGAGGCTAACAACACAAAGCTGAGAATTGAAGGCGGTTTCCTGAGCAAATTGAGAAGGAGACACCTTATTAGTCAGCTACCTGAGACTGCTCAAGTCTAATTACATTAGTGGCACTTGACATTATATTCTAAAATGTTCTTTTCCTTCTAATATAACCTTCTATCATCATTAATAAATGTCAAATGTAATGAACTGTTTTCTGACTTTTTTTGCTTATCTAACAGAAGACAATGTTAATGAGTTTTTAACCCTGAAATGATTTTCAAATCCAAGACAAAGTCAATATGGTGTCTGTCTATTAACTTAGTTTTTATTCTTTATATTTTCTTTTCATTAGGAAAGGAAATTTTCTCTTTGTATTTTTTTTTTAATTTTTTGTTTTGTTTTGTTTTGTTTTCTGAGACAGAGTCTCACTTTCTTGCCCTTGGTAGAGTGCCAGGGCTTCATAGCTCACAACAACCTCAAACTCTTGCCTCAGCCTCTCAAGTAGCTGGGACTACAGGTGCCCGCCACAACGCCCAGCTATTTTTTTTAGAGACAGGGTCTCTCTCTTGCTCAGGCTGGTCTCCAATTCATGAGCTCAAGCAATCCACCTACCTCAGTTTCCCAGAGTGCTAGGGTTACAGGCGTGAGCCCTGCACCTGGCTTCTATGTATTCCTTACTACGCTCCCCCTACTTGGTACACTTTCTTATTCTCCTTAAGAGCTTTTAGGTTATAAAACATCTCTAATTAGATTATGTTTCTGAGTTCAAATCAGAATGGTACCTGTGTATTGAAGATGCTGCCCCTTGCTGTGACTTAAGTACTATCTGAAACTTCTAATTTTTTTCTTGAAATATGGACCCCAACACACACCCAACCCAGCTCTATTTCTGATTTTGATACATAATGTCTAGCCAACTGCATGGTTTCCAGCCTTTTTCTGTAACATTTCAGTCATAGTTTAACCGGGCTTTGATATCTTCTCTCTCAAAGATTAAATAGGCCCACAATATGAAATTGACACACTTTATAACACTAGAACTTCTTTACTGTCAAAATAAAATCAACATCTATGAAAAGGGAGCACCATCACTTGAAGAGTTCAAGAAGAGACAGAGTCACAGTTTTCAACACAACATTATTCAATGCCTGTGGTGAAAACACGCTTGACAGAAAAGGTCTGGGTCACCTATTAGCAATGTCTGGGGATATTGGCTGTTTTCCTCTACTGAGAAATTCAGAAAAGCTGTCTATTATGGTACAGAGAAAGCGGGGATGGGGGTCCTCAACCTATGAGAATGATTCCCAATAAATGTCAAAAAGACATTTTATCAAGAGAAAAAATAAAGCCTTTTAAAGTTACTTCACAATAGGCAAAAATTAAAAGGGTAGGTAGTATATTCTGGAAAACATGAGCTAAGCCAAATTTTAAAATGTACCAACTAGTTTTAAGAGATTCTTCCAGGAAGCTAAAAACATTACAACATCTTTGATTACACCTTGCCTTTGAAACACAGTCTTTGGGAGTTTGGTTCTGACATTTTATTCGTGTTTTCTGACTTTCTTGGATGTACCGTTAGCTGACTTAAATCCAATGAATATTTGAGAATATCCAGATAAGCTCAAGATTGGCTTCTTTCTGCCTAATTAATTTGTCCCAAGGATAGGCCATTTATGATATCTCTGTTTATCTCTAGTATCTACACTTTTATTTTTAGGATGTACAAAATAGTAAGCAAAGTGCTGTAAACTATCCAATAATCACCAGATGACTTCTTTTCTGTAGTCTTGCAACTGTGCAGCACTGCATTTCCATTGCTATGGTTGGGACTCAATGCTTTTGAAAAATTAACTAGCCATTAATGTGCATATTCATAAGTAGTTTTTACAATTAGAAAATATAACCTTTTTCCTAATGATTTCTAACACCATTTTATATATTAACCTTTGGTCTCTCTGGTGCAATACAGATATATTTCCCCGTTTATCATTTGATTTTTCTACCATTTCAATTTTTTTTTTAATACTCAAGAAATTGTCAAATTTTTCATGGGGTAAAATCTATACTTTCTTTTTTTTTTTTCCTGCCATAGGTAGTACATATGTTCTAAATAACCTTTCCAGCTAGTTTTCCTTTATTTCTGGGTTTGTTTTTTTTGTTTATTTGTTTGTTTGGTACTATAATCTGTTCTCATTCTAATTTTGAAAATGTTTTTCCCAACAATACCTAATAAACCTCTAACTAGGCCAGCCTTTTCCCTGCTCTAAGAGTAAAATATAATTTTTGGCTTCATAAAAGTCACATCCTTAGCTAATTTGCTGTTCCATTTTATACATTACATTCTCCTAGAATCAGTCTCTGATCTTCGACTTCCTTTGATCCCTTTCTCTGAATTCATAGGAGCCAAATAGAATTTGCCACATAAATTAGAGTTGTTTCTCACAGTTGTCCATGGTGAGGGATAGAAGCATCAATGCAGGAGCATACCTATGGCTGGGGAACAGCATGTTCCACATGACTCAACAGGGACCCCAAGAGATACCCACTTCATTTCGATGGAAAGGGAGCTATGCTTGTGTCATCCAGCACATTAGCTTTCCCTCCAAGGCTTATTTTAAACCTTAGGGAGAGCAAGGACCCAGTCTGCTTTCAAAGGAGGCGATTCTGGAATAAAGGGAGAAAAAAAGAGGCAAACTGAGATCAGAAAGGAGGTAACATTTCTGTCCAAAATGCTAAGTACCTAAAGAGTACTAGGAAAGAGAAGTTAGACTCCAGTCTCTAGGGAAAGTGACAGAGGGAAAGTGAAGAGCAATAAGATTATGAACATTATACCCCAGATCCCAAGGAAGGGGCAAGAGTGGGTTGAATTGAGGAACAACTCCTTCAGCTACAGTGCTGTGTAATATCTGTGATGGATACAGGACCATTTCAGTGACGCATCTGCTACTGACTCCCAGAATTAATGGTAATACGCCACCCCTTTGGCAGGCATTGAATCCCTGCATTTGTGAGCTGCTGTTTCCATCTTGCATTGGCCTCACCTACCCACATTTCAGAAATAACAGCAAGTATTTGCCAATTGGCACTTTTTGCATGGTACTCTTTGGGGAAGTACTTCACATGAGTAGCGTCATGTGACTCTAACAAGCATGCTAAACGTTAGAGATGTTTAGTTTATAGAGGTCCAGTAACTTGTCCACATTTTCTAGGTTTCTAACAGAATAGGACCTCAAATCCAGATCCATCTTACTTAAACATTCACACAAAGCAGATATTTTTCTTCTCATTTTATAGTTTAATAAACTGAAAATAAACTATAAGCTCCTTAAAGGCAGAGACCTTTTAATAAACTTTCTTCACCACCACCCCCACAGTGGTGTGTACTTAATAGGTGAAAAATAAATACATAATGATGGGGCTATTATACACCTCTGGTTTTAGACTACACAAAAAGTCAGACTTTAAATATGTATAATATTATTTTACTTTATTTTCTATAGTTAGTTTCTATTTAATGGAAGTGAACATATGTAGAGGGTACCTGGAGCTAGATGTTTACCAAAAATAGAATTTTGTAGAATACAAAAAATTGCCTGAAATCATTCATATAGAACAAGTTGTTTTTTAAAGAGATAGGTCCATTTTATATGCTACATTTTATATGTGATCTTTCTAATGTCACAAAGAAAAGAATAGAAACAAAGAAGAAATTTTTTTTAAACTCTACCCTTTAATTTCCTACCCCCCACATTTCAGCTTTGTGTTGTCTCCATTTATAAATGTTTATATCGCCTGTCCTTAATAGGCGAATTGGAGATCCTTTATCTAGCGTATTATTTGGATCTTTTCTCTTGTTGCTGTTGGGATCCACTCTTTGTCCTTGACCTTTGAGAGTCTGATTATTATATGCCTTCACGTAGTCTTATTTGGGCCAAATCTGCTTAGTGTTCCCTGACTTTCCAGTGCCTTGACGTTTATCTTTTTCTCAAGTTTTGGGAAGTTTTCTGTTATTATTTTTTTTTTCAGTAAGCTTTTAACCCCTTCTTCTTGCTCAATTCCCTTTTGAACACCAGAAATCCTTAAACTTGGACTTTAAAGGTACAAATATAAAGTTTGATAGAAGAAATAAGACTTAGTGTTTGATAGATTCATATTTGACTATAGTTTATTGTCTATTTCAAAATAGCTAAAAAAGAATAGTTCAAATGTTTCCAGCATAAAGTAAAAAACAAATACTGAAGATGATGGATTTACTAATTACACCGATTTGGTCTTTACAAATTCAGTTGATGTATTTAATTATCTCACATGCCCTGAAAATGTGTGTTTATTATGTATCAATAAAAAATAAAATTACTAAAAAATTATTAAGAGTCTTAGAAATAGATAAATTGTTTGAAAAGATAGATAGTAATACATTACAAATACATTGCAGACTGTATTGTGACTTTTTTGAATTATTAATCACTTCCCAAAAAATGTATTGCCTTGTATTTGACAGATCATCATTTTTATTTTTTAGGACACAGCCGGCCAGGAAAGATATAGGACTATCACTACAGCTTATTATCGAGGGGCGATGGGCTTTATTTTAATGTATGACATTACAAATGAAGAATCCTTCAATGCAGTACAAGACTGGTAAGTTAGAACAAAGTCTTCCTTTACTAATAATGATGGTTCTCCATTCAACTTTTTCTCCCCAGAGCAATGACCATACTCCAGTATAATTTGTGAGTTTATCATATGCTACAATTCCACGTGTGCTTCATAAAACAAACCAAAAAAATGATGTTTGTCTTCAGAACCATTACTTGGGGATTGATTAAAAATCATTTTGGTGGTTTTTCTTCATTTCGTACATCCAAGTGCTTTGCACCCTGTCGTCCCTACATCTGCAGAGACGTGGGCATTTGCTTTTGAATTTTTTTTTAAACATAAATAATGAACGTTTTGGAAGTTTGGTCTAAAATAGGGATCTGGAAAGCATGGCCCATGGGTTAAATCTGGCTCTCCACTTATTTAGGAAATAAGTTTTTGCTGGAACACAGCCAGGCTCACCTGTTTGTGGTCTTTGACTGCTTTTATACTACAATAGCAAAGGTAAGTAGTTGTAACAAAAACCGTATGGCCAATAACGCCTGAAACATTTTCCATCTGAATCTTTACAGAAAGTTTGCAGACCTCTTGTGTGGAAGATTTGTTAGGTAGGTTATTCAAGCCAAAAAGTGTCGAAGGACTGGGATAAGAGAGAAAATAAAACCAAAACCCTTTATGACTCAGCGCTACATCAAGTCATCTCAAAATGCCTGTCCCAGATGAGTGATGTACAGTAGCAGACCTGAGTGAACAGGTGCCACATTTTAACCCTGGATAGTCACAGCTCATCTTATGTAAGGAAACTTCGGCAATATACAGGGAAACAAATAGCATTTGTGTATTTTATTTGTTTTATGTTATAATATTATCCAAAATGATTTTTTTAACATGTGATGGTAATACCCAGCTCAGTAAGGGTAATGTGCTATTAAAGATTTCAATTTGCCTTAGATTGCTTCTTTTAAATTTCAGTTGTTCATATGACTTCTTATTTACACACACACAGACTAAACACAATAATACCATTGGCAATAGCAACTCAAAAGAGAATTATAGACTTACAAACTGAAAAGGGCAAGTTTAGGATATATATGAAAAAATGATTTGAGGAATAAAGAAGGCTTCAACGACCTTATTTTCAATATCTCAATTCACAAATTCAGCACAATCCCAATTAAATACAAGATTAAGTAAAATAGAGAGTTCAGAGTTAGACACAAATCTACATGAGGATTTAGTCATGATAAAAGGAGCATTCAAATAAAAAGACTGGTTCAGTTAATATTATAATGACATCTGGTTAATTGTCACATAGCTCTGACACACATATTGCCATGCAATGTGGTAAATTTTTTTTTTTCAGACAAGGTCTCACTCTGTTGCCCAGGCTAGAATGGAGTGGGGTCATTGTAGCTCGCCGTCACCTCAAATTGCAGGGTTCAAGTGATCCTCCTGCCTGAGCCTCCCAAATAGCTGGGACTACAGGTGCACGCCATTGCACCTGGATGACTTCTCTATCTTTAGTAGAGACGGGGTCTTGCTCTTGCTTAGGGTGGTCTAGTCTTCAGCTCTTGACCTCAAGTGATCCTCCTCTGCCACCCAGAGTGCTAGGATTACAGGCATTACCCACTGTGCCTGGCCCATAATGTGGTAATTTTAACCTTGGCTATTTCCTCTCTGGAAATGTTGAGACCCAGCACTTCCAGGGTAGAAGTGTTCATTCATGAAGTTCCAGACTTCAGGTTCTTACCCATAGTTTTTTTGTTTTTTTTTTTTTTGCCCTGTTGTTTGGCTACTGATAATACACAAAAGCTTACAGTTAGCTCATTGTACATTGGCAGCATCACCATCAGCCATGCCATCATGTCTTATAAATAAACCCTGAGTCTAGCTAGCATCAGTGATGACATGGGAACCTTCAGCTTCACACTGCCCTCACACTGTCCCTCTACAACCCCAGTTAATCTGGGTTCAGGCCCACTGAAGCTTCCTCACATGCCCACAGACCCACCTGCCCTGTCTGTCTTTCTCTACCTCATATTCTCTATTAGACTCTCCCCACTCTTTGCTTTTGAGGCTCTGTGCCAGTCTTCCCAGGGACACATTTTCCAGATTATTCTTCCCTCTCTGACCTCTCTTTTTTCTCCCCCCTGCTGAAGGTAAATGTGGTCCCCACGACACTTACCTTTGGACTTGTCCTCTGTTACCTTGACTGTCTTGTCCACTTACACAACTTCATTCAAATGGTTGAACTTAATTCAAACCTCCTCAGCCTGGATTTCAGATAGACTACATTCTGGTGCCACTGTATCTTCACAGCTTTATCTCTTACTATTCTAGAAGCAAACTAAACCATTCATTATTTCTGGAACCCAGCCTAAACTTTCTGAACTTTGCACGTTTGTCTTTCATGCCATCCTCTGCTCTTCATGTCTTTTTCCTCAATCTCCTTCTCCACTTTCCCCTCAATATCTAGATTTGCCAGAAACCAATAAAGCCTTTCTTATAAACCAACCCTTCCTGTTCATTTTTTAAATCCACAACTGCATGATCATTAATCAATCAGGAACTTTTTATTTCCTTAGCAAACAGTTATTGAGCACCCACTCTTTAGCAGCCAATCTGTTGAACACTGTGTTTAGTACCCAGCATTTACTGTCTCAGCTAATAGACCTATCATCACCCGGTTATCTGTTTAGAAATCTGAACACTGATTTCAGATTCCCACAGCATCTTATTGACCACCAAATTCAATCATTTTGACTCTCTGAATGCCTCCCAAATCCTTCTATTGATCTACTCTCTTTCCTGTCCCCACTGTCTTAATCCACACTGTCATTTAGGAACCTTCTATCTTGTCTTTACCTACAGTTCCCACCATCTCCAGGTTTTCCATCATATTGACATCAGAGCTATGTAAGTGAACCTTAGCATGTCTCTTGTCTTATAAATAAAACTTGTAGTAATGTCTCAAACTCTTGGACTCAAGTGATCCCCTTAACTCAATCTCCTGAGTAGCTGGGACTATAGGAATCCATCACAACACACAGCTAGTTTTTCTGTTTTTCTTTTTTCTTAGTAGAGATGGGGTCTCATTCCTCCTCAGGCTGGTATCCAGCTCCTGAGCTCAAGCCATCCACTCATATTACCTGCCCAGAGTGTTAGGATTACAAGTATGAGCTACCATGACTGACCCACAAAATAGGTATTTAAAAAATTCTTCTTTTTTTTTCATTTATTTGTTTTTATTGTTAAATCATAGCTATCTACATTAGTGCAATGAAGGGGTACAATGTGCTGGTTTCATATACAATCTGAAATAATCTCATCAATCTGTTCAACGTAGCCTTCATGGCATTTTCTTAGTTACTGTATGTAGACATTTGTACTCTGCATTTAGTAAGTTTCGCCTGTACCCATTCTAAGATGCACCATAGGTGTGGCCCCACCATTACCCTCCCCCCTCCCCTCCCCTTCCTTGGCCCTTTCCCCATATTCTTGTGCTATAGTTGGGTTATAGCCTTCATGTGAAAGCTATAAATTAGCTTCATAGTAGGGCTTAGTACATTGGATACTTTTTCTTCCATTCCTGAGATACTTTGCTAAGAAGAATATGTTTCAGCTCCATCCATGTAAACATGAAAGAGGTAAAGTCTCCATTTTTCTTTAAGGCTGCATAATATTCCATGGTATACATG
>CAUYPK010073196.1:0-15936 GCA_963574355.1 Loris lydekkerianus | reverse complement strand
CGACTCAGGCCAGCTAAACAACAATAACAACTGCAACAACAACAAAAAAAAGCCAAGCGTTGTGGCAGGAGCCTGTAGTCATAGCTACTTGGAAGGCTGAGGCAAGAGAATCACTTAAGCCCAAGAGTTTGAGGTTGCTGTCAGCTGTAATGCCACAGCACTCAACTCAGGGTGACATAATGAGATGCTGTCTCAAAAAAAAAAAAAAAAAAAAAAAAGAGTATTTGAACTGGATAGGCCCTAAATGCAATACAATCTCGAAGTTGTGTCACTGATCTAAGAGCTAGATTTGGCATGGAGTTGGGTATATTTGGGGCTCCATACAAAGCTAGTATTTTTTCAAGAAGAGGTCACTTAAACTCTCTGAGCATCACTTATTTCTTTTCCTTCAAATATTTATTGAGCATCTGGCATGTGTCAGCACTGAGGTAGGAGTTCTAGAACTGTTTCTAATCTATGACTGCATCGTTCATCCTTTTGTCCCCAGGACCTAGAACAGTCCCTAGCACACAGTACATGGAACAGTAATGGAAGTTGTCATCATCATCATCACTCATACCATTGGTAGGTAGGTTCACGCATGAGAAAAGAGGAACATTTTTCAGAGATGAACTCCTGTAAACTTCACAGAAGCCATAAGTCCTGCTCCCAGCATCTGTCAACCACCGAGTGATATTTTGCAGGGGAGTAGAACAGAGTCCATGTTTCATCAGGCTTTCCCTCTCATGAGATTCCACATAAGTGATGAAAGTGTGTTATCACAAGGCTAGAATGGGTCAACCTGTGAATGGGTAGAAAAATCATCCTTGTGTGCATCAGATATCTATAGGGTGAGCTTTTAAGGGAGGCTTGCATATATCACACTCATTGCTTCTGAGTCAAACTACAAAAAGAAACTTAGTTAAGAATCAAATTATTTTAACCATGACTTCTTTGACTCCCCAAGGCAGGGCACTTTTTTAGGCAATTGACATGCATCAACTCACTTCAAGCTCATCACATCCTCCTGTGGTATCCTTACTGGCTTCCTGTCCTACTTCACAGATGAAAAAACAAGTCTGGGACGCCCAGGATGCCATGGAAGATGAGCAGGGAGGCCAGAGTGACACCTGTCAAGTCTAACAAGTCCTTCTTCAGGAAAGAGAGCTAGGGAAAGTCCTGATAAGGGTGACTGGTGTGAGAGAGAACATGGGGAGTTTGGTGGGCTGAATCTAGGAAGCCGTCAGCCTGGGGAAGATGGAAAATGATGGAAAATTGTCAAGTATAGGGAGAACATAAACAACGGTGTGTTCACAGGATGACAGACCAGACAAGGGGAATGTGAGGCATGGAGAGAGCTCCAGGGCCAGGTGCAATTACCTATCAAAGAAAGAGATGAAGGCCAGAGTCAAGACTTAGAGGCAGGCCAAGAAGAAGGCATGTCTACAAGACAAAGATTTACTAATTCTCAACTAGGTTTCCAGCTTCATGCTAAGCTCTTTCCCATAGATGATCTCCTTTGATCTTCTAACAGCCCCTCAGGGAAGTGCTACATAACTGCTCTAATGCTTGGCAATTTAAATCCAGTCCTTGTGACTGCATTCTACAGGAACACCTAAGTCATGTTCAAGTCTTCACGATGTCTCCAAATTCATAGTCACAGTCATGCAGTCATGTGTTTCCCTTATTCCTCTGTTCCCTTTCACTCTCTTGTTAAATTGGGAGTAACCCTGTCACTTTGCACAACTGCGCTTACCCAGGTTCACTCTTCTCCTTTCTTTTTTTTTTTTTTTCACTCTTCTCCTTTCTAATGAAGACTTCATCAATCTCTTCATCTTGCAGAAATCTAGGATTTCTGGATTAAAAAAAAAAAAATCCTTAAATCACAAGACAAAGAAAGCTATTTCCCCAGGCCCTACAATAAAGCACAGTCGAGGTCCCTGAAAGCTAGAATAATAAGCTGCAGGTATTTGATAAGGTGTTATTTAACTATGTTAAATACAAGTATCTTTGGTTGAAAAATAATTGTGGAAGTATGAGTTTATCCCACTAAAAAAGAGACAGAGATCTGGTCAACAGTAAATCCAATATGAATCACCAGGGTAATGCAGCTTCCAGAAAAGATAATGTGACTCAGGCCTCATTAACAGCGACTGTACTCCACACAGATCAGAGCCCACCCCCTGCCTGGACACTGCTTTCCCTTTCAGGAGCTGCGACTAGAAGAATAAGCTATCACTCGCTTGCAGCAAGTGACCACAATCATGAAGAAACTCAAGCCCTGTCATGCGAGGAATGAGTCAAGTTAATGGGAATGTTTAGCTTAAAATATTGGAAGGGGCCCAGGGGTCAAGAAGAGACAATAGTAATCTTCAATTATGCAAAAGGCTTCCATGTGGAAGAATTGGTTTGTGTTCTACAACTCGAAGGAGCAGAACAAGAACAATAATAACGATAATAAAAGCAGTTAGCCTATTTTGTGTTCATTGTCTGTGCGAGACACTACGCTAAATACTTTATATTTCTTCCCAATTAATTGCCACAACAGTCCTAACATTAATGAGTGGTAGTTACCAAGAAACAGATTGAAAGCCAATGCACTGGAGAATATTCTAGCAATGACAGTCATCCAGAGGTGAAATAGGCTACTCTGGGAGATGTTGAGTGCCCTGTCCCTGGATTTTATCAGTTGTGGGCTGGAAAGCCCTAAGTGAGGGGATGTCGTGGAGAGAATTCAAGCCTCAAATGGATAGAACAAGAAAGAGCACACTTCAAGTCCCGTCTATGTCTGGCTAAAACAAAAGCTACCATGTAAGCAAGGAACGGCTAACAGATACTTTGGAACAGCTAAAACCAAAACACTTGAAACATGGACCGTAGGTTAGGAGAAATAAAAAATAATTTCAAGAAAAAGAAGATGCCGTTAATAGGAACCCAGACATATTTAATAACAGAGCAAATCCTCATCCCTATGGGTTTCTGCCTCTCCCCTGTGCAAATGAGGCCTGGAGGCTGTGTGCATCCTCCCAGTTTTGTGAAAAAAAAAAAACTTCAAGTGATGTTGAACTTTCAGAACTTGATAGTTCCTAAATTCTAGAACCCAGCAGAAGGGAAGCCCCCAGACTCCCATGGGTTTCAATCACTTCAAGCTGCTATTTTCTCATTGTTGCAATTATCAATACTAAAAAGTATCCGTATGTCAAAATGGACTCAGTTAATTAGCTGGGAAGCAGCCTCATGTATTCTAAAAGGACTTCGTCCAAAAAACCTACCAGCAGCAAGGAAAGCTTTAGGAAAATGAATACACTGGAATTCTTAAAAAATGATAGTGGGGAGATTTGGGGTATTTAGGGCAAGATGTGCGATGGGGACAAGTTTTTGAAAAACATCTTCAGTGCCCCATCTTAGAGCTTCTTCCTGCTTTTTGTCTGCTTTTTGGTCTAAGGGAGCAATCGGATATGTTTTCAAAGTTGTATTTTCTACAGGAAGAGGAGGAGGAGGGAAGAGAAAGTCAGGGAAGGTGGTGGACTGGAATACAGAGGGGAAGGAGGAAGGAAGAGAAAAAAGATATGTTCACAGACAGATACCAGGGTACCGTTAAAGACAGGAAGGGATCATGAAATACCCACATGTAAGCAATCAGAACGTGGGTGTCGATTCTACAGGACCCAGTACTGAAGACAAGCAGAGAACATAAAAGTCAGTCATCACCCAACATTGCTACCTGATTCCTCCAGAACAACACCAGGACAGCCAGGGAAGTTAATACCAACAGTGAGCACTCAAAAGCCTTTTAGACCAACTTTTGTCCAAACTGCTACCCCAGCCTATCAGCCACCATGTCTGACCTGTAGTTTTGGCCTAGAAAGGCAGGACTCCCATTTGCTAAATGATCTTTCTGGAAGAAACCTGCGTTCTTGGGCAGCAGCAAAATGTGCAGGAAAATTCAATGCAAGCAAGAATCCTCTCCAAAGCAGTTTTTCCAAGTTCCCTTGCATAAAGCAGGTTGTTCTCTCCACTTAAACAATAACAATTTGTTTTACTTTGATAGGTCCTCGTGAATAATGGTTTCATCATTAAACATCTGGCTTCTTCTTAGCAGATTAGGCCTCCAATGAGGAAAGTGTGTTTATAATTCTAATTCGAAACACAGCACATTAATATGCTGATTCTCATAATGTTTGCCTTAACCTGTTTGGAGAAATTAAGACTACAAATATCTTGTACACAACACCTCTAACTACCAGCTTGTACAAACAACGTAAGAGCCGGAGCCGCCTCATCCAGATGATTGGAACCACTTCAGAGGCGATCGTGATTAGTGCTTTGGCTGGAAGCCATATTTTACACATGAACTCCGCATCTGCATCTGAGATGCTGTCCCAGGCTGGCAGACCCACCTCTGCTGTTACTAATAAGCACGTTCGCGGGAGCCAGATGGTCTGCTGCGAAGCACGCTGCCTTTTCCTGCGCTAGGCACACTGGAGGGAGGGCACCCGAGCCGGCTCCAAGTCATATTTCCTCGGGCTCCAGGTTCCTGCAATGCTGTGTGCAAACAGGCGACACTAAAAAAGAATGTAAATGAGAGTCCTATTTATTATTTACGGCTGGCACCTTGCCATGCCCTCCCCCTGCAGGCGGTGCTTGCCTGGAGGTACAGGGAAGGCGCGCGTTGAGCGCAGGGCCCTCCTGGAGGAGTGAGGGATTGCGAAGCAGTTTCTCAGGTTCTGCCGAGGAGGCTGCAGGCTCAGCAATTCGGGACCATGGAGGAGCTGAGCTTTTCACTTTCTTCCTAACAAAGCACTGGAGTTCCTTGGCCCTCATGTGTGTCCAGAGGTTACACCCTAACCTACAAAAGCTGACTTGCTGCTCTGTTCCCATGCATCCATAGCCAGGTCCTTTACCCCATGGCTAAGTTCAGGCCCCGGCAGGAAGAAAAGAATGACAGGGACGAGGGGGAGGTTGGTGCGAAATGATCTGCACCAGGAGAGATTTACAAGCCAGTTCTAGACGACAGCGGCTGGAAGTTGCAGCCAGAGAATAACTCATTTCTTTTGGGCGAGCATCTACAGATCTTACACGATAATACCAAATATTTCACAAGTTTATATCATCTCTCCCTAACTGATTTGAGCTACATAAGGGCATGAATAAATATTCATGTAACTTTACATTATACTTATTTCTAACTTCTCCAAGTGCCCATCTAACACAGAGTCCAGAAAAATCACCTATAAACTCAAATAATGACTTTTAACTCTCCAGTACACTTTTTAAATTGACTATAAAGTGCGAAACTTGGCGTTTTTAATTGAATTGAACTTATCTCAGCAAAAACGGAGCATTGTAGTTGCTGGGGTTGACATGAAGCAACTTTGGGTGTCCCAAATCATCAGCTTCCTTTTTGATCCCACCTGTGTCTTTTCCTTTCAATAATATAATTCATAGTTAAAAACAAATTTAAAGATTTGATTATTACACATTGTATATATGTATCATACTATCACATGTACCCTGTAACTATATACTAATATTATGTAGCAATAAAAAATTTACAAGAACATAATGGACACGTCTGTCTGATATCTTGCTTTCATACAGTGTTGCAGGAAGAGGAGGCCCAAGGGAGAGAAAGAGCATCCAAACGCCATGTTTATAAGAGGAAGGGCTTTATTCACCAGCCGGAGCTCCAGAGCTTACGGAATAGAATTCCAAATGGCCACGCTCCCCCACTAGCTTGGTCTTTCCCTTTTTATTAACAGTCAAAAAGTCAAAAGTTCCATCCCACAGGTACTCTTCTCATTGGCCAGTTTGAATCAAGCGGGAGATGCTATTCCAGCCCCTGCAGAACTACAGGATTTCACAGAACTTGGAAATTTCCAAGTTCCAGGAAGTTAAGTTTACAAATTCCCAAGAGCTGAGTCACCATAGAGAGGACTCTACAAGTGTATCCTTATGGTGTCTTTGAGAAGACCTGTTCTCCTAGACCTCACCCTTCTCGGGTATCCTCTCTCAATAGAAAACTTTTTGTCTGATGATATAAAACACGTTGGGTAGTAGGATTAGTCTGGACTGTTTGGTTACAAGTGACAAAAAAAGGGCCAGGTGGAGAGATTTGTTAGCTTCTGAATTCAAACTATGAAAAGGGAAGGGATGGAGCTAGGCTAGGGGTCAGCTTGATTGGTGGAGTCAGAGACCATTCTCTACTTATTACCCTCTACCTTTCTCATCTCTTTATCTGTCTGCATATTTGCTTCAAATTCTCTGAATAGTTAACCTTACATACTGAAAATATGGCTATAGGTAGTCTAGCCTGATAACTCTCTAGCCACACGGACAAAGGCAGGGGGAGAGGTTGCTCTTCTCCAACAGCTTCAATTAGAAAAAGGAAGAATCCTAATTGGCCTAATGTGAGTCATGTACCTTGGGCCAGTCATGTGACCAAGGGAGCGTAAATGATGATTGGCCTGGGAAAGAGAACCATGACGTATCCACCAGTATTGGCTGAAACTGAAATAAAGCCGTTTCCCAGAGATAAGATGTGCTTAATACTTATCCAGTTTTTCTTGTTTTGCTTTATTCTTTGATCTGCTTCATTTTGTTTTTGTTTTCTGCTTTGCTTTTGAGATGGTGTCTCTCTCTTTTGCCAAGAGTGCAGTGGTATCGTAATAGCTCACTGCCACCTCAAACTCTTGGGCCCATGCAATCTTCCTGCCTCCACCTCCCAAGTAGCTGGGACTACAGGTACACACCAGCATGACCAGCTAATTTTCTTATGTTTTAAGAGACAGGATCTCACTAATGTTCAGGTTGGGCTTGAACAATGATGTTGGTTTTATTCATTGATGAAACCCAAGGACCTAGAAGAGTGTCTGGCATGTAGTAGGTACTCCATAAATGTTCATAGAATGTTGAATTAATGGCTTATTTGAGAAACAAACTTAGGGGATCTTGTCCATGAGGAGTCTGTACCAAATATTTGTCATCACTTTGGCTGTCCCGTGTCTGAACCCTCTTACTATGCTTGGGAGCTCCACCACTGGTGAGTCAGACCCTTCTCCACCATAGAAGGAGAGACTTTCCCAGATTTTCCTGCAGTCAGTGAGCAAGAACAGGGCAATCTTTGCCAATAGGATACATCTGCCCTAAGTGAGAGCCATTCTATAAAATACCAGCACAGCACCTTCAAAAGGGCCAAGGTCATGAAAAACAAGGAGACTGAGGAACTGGCATAGATTAGAGGAGGCTCAAGAGATGTAACTATGTACCTGTACATGCAACGTGGAAGCCTGGATTGGCTCCTGGAAAATTTGGTGAAATAAGAATAAAGTCTGGGCTGGGCTCAACGCTTGTGCCTGTAGTCCCAGCCACTCAGGAGGCGGAGGCAAGAGGATTGAACCTACAATGAGCTATGATCACATCATTATGCTCTAGCCTGAGCAACAGACTGAGGCCTTATCTCTTAAAAAAATAAAATACAATTTGTAGCTGAGTTAATGTTAATAGCATTGCACCAATATTAATTTCTTAGTTTAGACATGTGTACCACCGCTATGCTATGTATAAGATGTTGTCAACAATAGCGGAAGCTGAGAGAAGGGTATATAGGAACTCCTTGTACTAACTTCACAACTCTTATATAAACATAAAATTATTTCAAAATAAAAATATTGTTTAAAGAGAACCAATGTATTAAATAAAGTTTGGATATGGAGAGGAATCTTTAAAATACTGCTTTAAGAAAGAGGTATTTCAGCAAACATGAGTAAATTTATACCTTATCCAAATTTATAACCAGGGCTTAGCAGGGGTACTGTGCTACCAGAAAGCCCATCCATGTCCCTCTTTAGTGTTGTAAATTTGTGGTCTTTCATCACCATTCCAACAGCATTAGTCTTTTCACGGTTAAAGACCTAAGCCAGGGGTCCTCAAAATTTTTAACCAGAGGGCCAGTTCACTGGCCAGACTATGGTTTAAAAAAAAAAAAAAACAACTATGAACAAATTTCTATGCACTCTGCACACATCTTATTTTGAAGTAAAAAAAAAAAAAAAAAAAAAAACAGAAACAAATACAATCACATCGCCTCATGTGGCCTGCGGGCCACAGTTTGAGGACCCCTGTGTAAGCTCTAGAAGAAGCATTGAAGAAAGACCCACATTACAAATCAGGTTAGTTCCTAACGTTCAACCCCTCAACAATCTATAATTACAATTTAATAGCTCATTTAGGATGAGATCATTAATTTCTAAAGAGTATTTGGGACCCATTTGGGTCAGAATGTTCTACCTGCTATAGCTATAATTTCAACTGGGTCTGCTAAGAATCCTTTCTAAAGTAGTATGAGGGATTACAATTGTATCACTTCTATCGTTTTTTAAAATATTATTAATAATAGATGTACATGTTTATAGAATACATAGTGTTGTTCTGATACACAAGATATATAGTGAAAAGATTAATAAGCATATCATCTCAAACATTATTATTCCTTTGTGCTGGGAGCTTTCAATATGACCCTTGCTGTTTGAAACTATAATAACATTGCCTTTAACTGTAGTCATCGTGTAGTCCTATTGGACATTAGAACTTATTTCCCCCATTTTGCTATAATTTTGTATCCTTTAACAAATCTCTCTCTGATCTTAGGTATCTGTGCCATCTTTAAGTACCTGGGTCCACCAGAGCGTGGTGCCGCTAACCTTAGAAAAGATGGTACAAGCCTCGTTAATACCAAAAGAGATGTGGTGTTCTCGTCAGGCACAACAGTATTTTTTTTTCCATGAAGTTGTCAAATTATATCGACCAAGTGATGGTACTGATTCCATGGATCTTTAATAGATGCAAAAGCCTGCAGAACTCCATAGACATTCAGAGGGAGTAAATCCATCAGCGAAGCTTTGATGAGCACTCCCAACTTAGCATTTGCAAAGCAGTCAGTGAATTACTATTCACTCAACAGTCACCCCCTCCCAATAAAGCATCTCATCACTACTGTATGGATTCTGAATGTCTGCCCCGCCCATGGGTTGTTCACAGGGGAAGGATGTCAGAGAGGAAAGAGGGCTGACCACAAGCACAGGGACAGGAGGGTCTGTTGCAAGCAGCTGCCGAAATGGTCCCTAAGGCTTGCGGATAATGAGCCTGGGACAACACAGCTGGAATGAGACAGATCTAGCTTCGTATTACTCCACAATCGGGTATTTTAATATTTTAGCTAGATAAAAATAGTTTGGGATTATTTTTTTAAATGCCAAGGTCTTGGTAAGTAAACATTTGCATTTATTCTAAATCCTGGGAACTGATCCACATGGAAAAAGTTGGGAGTACAAGAAACTACGGTGAACACATCGAAGTAACACCATTTTCCTTGAGCCCATGAAAACGTCAATTCCTCTGAAAGCTTTGAAAAATTGGAATGCGGGAAGATCAGGGATGTAGGGGAGGAAGGGACATTCCAAAGACTGGGTTTGTGAGTTCTCGGCACACTTGCTCACACACATACACTTGCAAACATATCCGTTTCCTCACACTGTCAGAACACATGGCCGCCTGCAGAGTAAACTGGTTATTTTTTTTCCTGGGATCCTAGTCCTCCAAAACAGCTATAGGACTTCTGCCAACTGGGGCAACACAATCCCTTCCTCCCCCCTCCCCCATCATCTTTTTGGTTTGAGGTCAGGAATGTACTGCAGTGCAGATGTGCCACAGGAAAGGGTGACACAAAACAAGAGAAGAAGAATAAGCCAAATACATTTTACCCACAGCCTGGCTGTGTCTGGAGCCGGCCCTGACTCCAGCAATGCTATGTTGGATTGCAGCACTACACCTAGTTACCCCTTACTGATCACAGCGAGCTCTGTTAATTGTAGTATCCCCGTTTCATAGACCAAGAAACAAGTTCACTTGTGGTTAAGACCCAAACTTGGCTGAGATAACTAAGTTAGAGGTAAAAGTGGAACTCACACCGGACAGCCTGTGCACCAACCATCCACCACAATCACCACACTCACCTGACTTCACACCCTGGGAGGCCAAGAGACTCACACCCACAGAAAGCCAGAGTGTGAACAGGCTCACACAGGATACCCAAGAACAGGGGGAAAGGGGATACTTCAGTATACTAGCAAATAAATATTGTACTTAATGTAAACACTGGGTAGCAATGCAGAAGAACATTGGAAGTGGGGGTTAACTCCAAGGAAAAGCCTTCCAAGCCATTGGTAGTCAAACTGAAGTCAAACTTAGACCCTCCTGGGAATGGGGTGCATTTGAGGAGCCATTTGCTCTCAGAACTAAAGACATACAGGGACAGAAAAAGACCAAGAATCAACCAGGTTTACCAGGATCAATACAAAGCTTCACAGCTCAAAAGCACCGGCCAATACAATCAATGAGCTTCCCCAAACCCACTTTCTCCCATAGTTGGGAGTAAAAAGAATGTTCGACAAGGATCTAGAACAATGATTTTCAACCCATGTGCCATGAGAGGATCTTAGGTGTGCTTTGAAAATTTTTAAAGACCATTAATTACATTATTTTGAAAACAGTTCAAAGCCATATTTTTTTCCTTTTTTTTTTCTTAAAATCAATATAATTTAAGTGAGCCACGGAAGTTTAACTCTAGGTTCAAGTGTGCCATGAGATGAAAGGGGTTAAAAAAACACTGGTCTAGAAGATTGGGTTTAAATTCCTATCCATTGCTGGCTATGTATCTTTATGCAGTCGCTAAACCTCTCTAAAAGACAGATGTGGCCATTAAAAAATAAGATTTAAAAAAGTACTGGACTTCAGAAAACTCATCCAGATCACTGCAGTCAAGTCATGGCTGAGCCTTGTGTTGAACGAGGCTGCTAACGTCTACCTGGAAGCAGTGCTGTAAGTGGGGAAACCTGTGGAGAGGTGCCAGGTGAGCTATCAAGGTGACATAAAATGATAGGGCTTACTGCCACCAAAAAAAAAAAAAAAAAAGAGGGACTCTAACCAGGAGAGCCTTCAAAAATCCCTCCTGGTTACTCTCCAGTCAATGATCCGCTGGTGGGAAGAGCTGATAAACTACCTGCTTCTATAGCAAGTCCACTAGGTGACCAGCAGGGCCAGCGTCATGCGTGTGTGACTGGTGCAGCGGCACAGCACGCTGCATTTAGAAGGACTCCACTCTGGGACTGATGTCCTGTTGTTACGGTCTTTTTCACTCTGTACTGACTCCTGTGGGTCATGCAGAGGGGCCTGGTGCGGGCACTGGGCTCAGGATCCAGAACACTGCTGTAAACCCAGCCAGCACCCACAAGGTGCTCCCCAAGCAAGTAGACGGTTTTGGAAGCAAATCTGACAAAACAAACAGGACACTTAAGGAAAGACAGAAACTTGCATATTTTAATCCAAGATTGAAAGTTCCAAAGATTAAAGGGGCTATTTGTCCTCAGGACAGGCCCTGTCTGGCTAGCTTGTGAAACTCACACACATTTACTTGCAGACTCACCCATCAGCACCCTTCTGAGGGGGGGAGGGCATGTCTTCCTGCCCCGGCAGGCTGGGTCATGTCCACCCAGCTACACCCTGGGTAAATGAGTGCCTAGAGCTGCCCTTCTCAAGGTGTGGTCACCAGACCAGCAGCATGAGTCTCACCTGGAAGCTTGTTAGAAATGCAAATTTTCCAGCCCTACCCCTGACCTGCAGAATCAGAATCCCTGAGGGTGGGCCCTGCAATCTGAGTTTTCACCCTGGAGACTCCCATGCACGCTGAAGTTTGAGAACCATTGGTCTACGTTATCAAATATGTTCACTTTGTTTAATATATGGTCTTTCTTCTTCTTCTTCTTCTTTTTTTTTTTTTTTTTGCTGAAGAAAGTTGATGAGTAGGGTGAGGTATTGTCAAGCTTGGGCCTTCCCAGTACCTTCCCCCACACCACAATCACTTGCAATTCCCAAAGATCGGAATCTTTTGTATATTTCCTGCAAAATTCAATGTAACTTTGTTTTTGCCTGCCCATGGAAGACACTGCGCAGCCCCAAAGTCCCTTGTGAACACACATCCCATTTGCACAGGTCAAGTATCTGATTCATTTAGACTTATCCCAAACGCTTAATGTCCACAACAGAAGCCTCCTGATAGTCTTGTTGTAAACAGCTGAGTTAATACCCTCGGACAAAGGGGGCTTGGTGTTTGGGTGAGCTCCCCTGGGTCTGACAGCCACAAAGAGAAGCTTATTGAATGCACACATAAAAAGAGGAGAGATAGGAGGCAGATGCTTGATCTTTATGATGTTCTGATTATTCTATCAGTTAGTTAAAGCATAAATCCATCCCCGGACCTAACAAAATACCATTTTACTTCCTTTTACTCCATATTTTATCTTTTATAGCCAATAAAACATAAAAACCTTCCAAAAGGTTATGTTCTCATCAATTTTTGCACTAAATGACAATAAATTAAGCGGAGGTTACTGCAGCAGCAACACAGATGTCAGCTGAAAACTTTCTTGAAAGACAACCTCCCACCACTGACGCCGAAAGCTGCTAATCAAAGATGTCTCCGTTAAAACGAAAGCCCAACTTTAAAGCGGTATTTAATGCCATGGAAATTAAGTTAAGTCGTCTCTAGCCTTTTCTCTTGTTTCTGAAAATCTGCTCTCCAATTGAAAGGTAGGTAAAAAAGTAAAAAAATAGGGCAGCGCCTATGGCTCAAAGGAGTAGGGTTTCAGCCCTAGATGCTGGATGTGGCAGGTTCAAACCCAGCTCCGGCCAAAAACTGCAAAAGTAAATAAATAAATAAAATAAAGTAAAAATAAAAATAAAAATGTTGCCAGGAGCACACACACATGCACACTTTGTGGAATGACTTCGAGTCCTCCAGTTGTTCTTGTAATAAACAGTCTCTCAAACTTCCACAGGGCTAAATAGTTACCCTGATACAAGAATTCAAGATTTATTGTTCATTTATATAAAAGACATTCTACTTATATTTGTCAAATGTTGACATTAAATGTGATGGCGATACCAGGCACACAGCAAGGGCTCTACAAGTGTTAGTCCCCTCCTTACCCATTGTTACCCTTGCTGTTGTTGCCATGACGTTATATGCTCTTATGTGCTAAGCATTAGAAATATAATGACAAGGGAAACAGATGTGGCTCGCCTGCCCTCCTGAAGCTGATGGGCTAGTGGTGAAGCCAGACATCCAATACTCACACAAGTAAAAGTAAATCACAAACTATTATAATTAAGACATAATCATATAAGAAGGAGGAAGACCCAAGGAAAGCCCAGAGCAGTTTCATATCATTTTGATTTTGAAACTCCTTGGATATATAATGTGGACCAAATGATGACCTTTTCTCCAAAGGTTTTCAAGACCTTTTCATTTTATTATGCAAATTCCAAATGGAAAGCAGCCAAAAAGATCAGCAAACACTCACATTCATGGTCACGTCGCTCAACATCAGGATGTTCTCTCCAGATTTGTAGATGAACATTTATTTTTGTACATTATTAACATTTCCAAGTACAGAAACTAGAGTATCCCCCCAAATAAGCATATGATGACCAGATACATTTGAGGAGTCTTCCATACATTTTTTTCAGAATTTTGTGAATAACTGCCAAATTAATTTAGCCAAGGTTTACCTCTAAGTACAGTACACAATCTTCTTTCTTGAACCTTATGACTATTTCTAGGTAACACCAATTGTTTTATTAAAAATAGTTTCTATTCTCTTAGCATTTTTTTAAGCTATAAAATATGTTTTCTGGTGGCTTTACTTAGAGCCAAGAGCAAGGAAGAAAATGTGTGGTCACTGAAGGTGGATATCCATTTTTAAGTAGAATCTGTTTTAAAAGGAGGACTAGAGAAATTCAGAAAGGCCCAGGAACGTGTTGACTGACAGAGTCTCACTACAGAGGCTGGAGGAGAGGGAAGCCAGGAGATCATCCCCCCAACTCCTGCAGGCACAGCAGGAGGGTGAGGGCAGGGCTCAGGGCCGGACTCATGTCTGATCTTAGGGCACAGAGCTTAAGCTTCCTCAGTTTCTGTCTCCTGCTCTGTGAAACGGGAACCAGAAGGAAGCAGTGAAGACTGGGGAGAAGACACTCACCAACTCCTCTTAGCATACACTCCAACACAGGGAGACCTGGTTAGCCCAGCTTCTTCATGAGATAAAATCTAAAATTACTACTACAAAAAAACAAACAGGCTACCAGAAATCCAGTTTTCACTGCCCTTTTGCTTCTACTTGGGCAGAATCATCCTCTCCCTGTCACCTGGGGGAGCAGTTGGCCCCACAGGAACAGACGGCAACTCCTGGGAAGCAAACTTCCTCTGGGCCTGTAGAGGCCTCCCTACCCTGATCTCCTGATTCATTCTGTGCTGGCCCACACCTCACAAAGTAATTTATCACTGGAGTAGAAACTGTAGCTAAACCAATCGTTGAAGTAGAACTTTGCCCTCTACAGTTACTTGATCGAGTACACCATGTGTACTCACTGCTCATGAAGAAAAAAAATATTTACACCATCGTCCAAAACTCATTCATCCATTTACATCATGTATGAAGTGTGTGCTGTGTGCCAAGCTCCATGCTAAGCCTGAGATATAAAAATGCATAAGACTCAGGCCTTGGCGGCCCCTGTGGCTCACTGGGTAGGGCGCCAGCCCCATATACGGAGGGTGGCAGGTTCAAACCCGGCCCTAGCCAGACTGTAACAAAAAGTAGCCAGGAGTTGTGGCGGGCACCTGTAGTCCCAGCTACTTGGGAGGCTGAGGCAAGAGAATCACCTAAGCCCAGGAGTTGGAGGTTGCTGTGATGTGAGCTGTGATGGCACTGCACTCTACCAAGAGCAACAAGATAAGACTCCTGTCTCAAAAAAAAAAAGACTCAGGCCTTACCTATAAGGTATTCCCCAGTCTTGGAGGAGGGAGATACTTAATAGCTAATTATAACATAATGTAGTTGGTACAATGACAGAGTTGTACACAAAATGCTTAAAAGTTTTCCCTTTTAGAAATTTGACTGACAGAGTCTCACTACAGAGGCTGGAGTGAGAGGGAAGCTGGGAGATCATCAATATAATTATTCCAAATTATTCCACAAAAATAATTATAACTCATTGGTTTAGCTTTCACATCTCCTAAATCAATTGTAAAAGAACCATAAAATGAAGATAAGTAAAAAGAAAAATATCACCTATACTCTTACTTCCCAAAGTAACTACTGTTAACACTTAGCTGCAAGGCCTTCTAGGTTTTAAAATATAGACCTTTTATACACAATATGAGATAATTTGATACATGATATAGTAACCTGAGTTTTTCACTCATCAACAAACATACAAAAACATATTTTGAGAATATTAAATGTTCTTCTAATTTATCATTTTAAATGGTTTTATAGTATTTCATGATAGGTACCATAATCTCTTTGCCCTGTACTTTCGAATAGTTAGACATTTTCCAATTTTTGGGCTATCATGACATTGGCTATTATGACATTCTTATTCACATATATTTTTAACCTAGTCCAATTATTTCTCCAGAATAACTTCCTAGAAATAGAATTATTTGGATCCAAAGGAATGCACATTTTTTAAGACTTTGATACCTATTACAGAATTGCCCTCCAGAAAGATTGTACCATTAAATACCACCATTTCCCCCCACATCTCCACCCTCTCTGCATAGAAGCACTCTTTAATGTAATCACTTTGACTAAAAATATTATTAATGGCCTTTTGGCCGGAGACGCCATCTTCAAGTAATTCACCAAAATGACAAACACAAAGGGAAAAAGGAGAGACACCTGATACATGTTCTCTAGGCCTTTTAGAAAACATGGAGTTGTTCCTTTGGCCACATATATGTGAATCTACAAGAAAGGTGATATTGTAGACATCAAGGGAATGGGTACTGTTCAAAAAGGCATGCCACACAAATGTTACCATGGTAAAGCTGGAAGAGTCTAC
>CAUYPK010073194.1:0-45740 GCA_963574355.1 Loris lydekkerianus | reverse complement strand
CTGGTCTGGTAGCACTCTTGATAGCAAGCCTGGAGCTGGAAGGGTGGAAGCTGCCGCAGGCCTTCATAGGTCTTGTGCAACATACCGCATGTTAGCCACACCCCCAGATGCCAGATAGGCATGGGAACCTATCAGCTCTGTCATGTCCAGTAGAAAGCTTTCTGGGACACTTGGTGGGTCAACTCCTTCTCTGAACTGTGCCTTCAGCTGCAGTGGAAGGCATGTGGCTCAGAAGAAGGGCTAGGCCGTTGTGGGGCCACTGACTTTCAGATTAATCTTTCTGTGACTTTTAAAGGTCATGTTCACTTCTGAGTATAATCTGGTAGGAGGCTTGTAACATCTTCTGGTACTTCTGTGAATAGACAGTCCGCACAGAGCCCTGTGGTAGCCTTGACTCACTATTTACCCCCCTTAAGCATAGGCACATGGGGGTTGGCCATTTCCATATGTTGTTTTAAACAACTCTGACTTTATCAATCCCTAATTCCTTATAGGATAACAGTATCTTTTAATGAAAGAATGTTGCCAAGTAGTCCTATTGAAAGTTTTTATGTTTTATCTTCTTTTTATTTCGGAGAGTAGAAATGATTAGGTTACAGTGTTCGCATATGTTAGGTAAAGTCTGTGCTGCAGTTGTGCTATACACCCCACATTGCGCCCCTCAGGTGGGGAGAGTACACCAATCCTTCCCCCTCTCTCTTCCCCCGAGGATTTTTCTTTTTTTTTAGGGAATGGATTGTGGTGTGTCAAACTTACCAGGAACCTGGATTGCGGTGGGGGCATGTTACCGTGGCAGTGCAAATGGCTCTCACTGATGAACGGCTTATCTGAACCAGTCAGAAAAAGCAAGGATGGGAGACAGGCGCCTTCCCGGCATCCTCGGCTGTCTGTGTGAATGGAGCCTCTCTGGAGCCATGATGGGGGCAGGATTCATTGCCTTTTGGTTTTGATTTTACTTGTCTGGGGGTGTGTGAGTTTCCCCCTTGCCTCCTGGTGATGGATAATGACGATGGCAGTTTGGGTCTGTTTCTGATTAGTAAAATGACCCTTCAAATGAAACTAAGGGAAAAACGCTCTCCTGAACCTCTGGAACCCTGTTGTTTTTCTATCATACGTTTAATGGCCTAAAATCCTGTGCTGTTAGTGAGAAAATGAAAGAGCTGGTCGAGGGGGATTATAATTTTTGGTTTAGAGAGAAGGTAAAGGGGTCATGTTAGGAATTGGCACAGGAGAGGATGTGCAGACAGAGGATGAGGCCAGGCTGGGTGGGCGAGCAGAGCTGCCTTTGGCAGTGAGATTGGGATGTTTCTGGGCAGAGGTATTTTGTCCCTCAGGAGAGTATCACATCTCAGAAGTCAAATCTCGCTATCACTGCTTTGTTATGGGAGAAAGGCCTGTACATCAGCCTCGAGCCACTTGCTCAAGCAGCTCTCCACATGTTCAGGGAATATTTAGAGCACCTACCTAACTCTGCGTTGGGTTCTGGGCTGGGAGGTCAGCACTTTCAAGCGTAACCAAATGACTGAGTTAGACCGGAGCCATTATCATGGTTCGGGGCTGCATTTCTGAAATAAAAGGAGCAGTGTCCTTAAGGCTTTGGTTTCTGTTCAAGTGCTTTTTTCTCAGTCCCTCGGTGATCAGATTCTTAGGTCATCCTTTTAGTCACCAGTCTCTTTGTAAATCTTTAAGTTTTCTCTTTTGTAATTGTAAAATATATGTAACATAAAATTTACCACTTTAGCCATTTTTAAGCGTACAGTTCAGTAGCTTAAGTATATTCACATTGTTATGCACCCACCACCACTATCCATCTCCAGAACTTTTTCACCATCTCAAACGGAATCTCTGTCTTGAAAAAACAACTCCCCATTGCCCAGTCTCCCCTCTAAGGCATTTTACAATCAAACAGTGTTTGAAACACTCCAGAGAAAGGTTTTAAGAGAAAGACCCAGGGACCTCATTAAGTCATTTATTCACTGTTCACCTATCAAATATCTGTTAAGCTCCCAATGTCTCCCTCTCTGTTATATGCTGCAGATTCAAAAGCAGATGAGACCCCAATTTTGGCCTCCAGATGTTTACCAACTCCAGCTTGTTTGCAAACAAGCGACAAAGTCTCAAATTGGCACAAAGCCTATGGGGCCAGGGTGTGTGGGTAGAATGAGAGTAATTGAAGGCTGTCATAAACACTACGGCTGCACCCTTCCTCTGAGCTGCGAGGACAAGTGGATGTCCTGTCTCTTGATGACAGAGGACAATAAGGCCATCCCGGAGAGCTGTAGTTGCAGGAGCCAAGGTGGTGAGAGTGAAAGAGACTGGAGCATGGTGGTGTGGGCTTTGGTGGCAAAGATGAGAGTGACCAGAGGGTGCAGGGCCTGGTGGACTCAGCCAGGGACCCACCTACATCCTGATGAAGAATTTTCAGCAAGGGACCAGCCTTGTGCCCCAGGGTGGTCACTGGCAGATGCAAGGGGAAGCATCAGAAGGTGGCAAGATCACAGCTAGAGACAGGCGAAAGGCTATTGTGATACCTTTAAAGGAATATCTTTCTTTGTAAACATTTGATTTCATTGGAACTTTTGTTTTTCTATGAAATATTTTGAGGATATCAGATCTTCCCCCATTTCTAAGTGTGGGAGGGAACTGTGTGCACACAGGCATGTGTGGACATGTCTGGCTGTCTCTTTCTCTCCTTGGGGTAAAAATTCAGCATTAGGTCTGCAAGGTGGTAGAGAGGAGGTTAAGAGTGTGGGTGTTGGAGTCCAGGACATCTGGGTTCTAATCTTGGTCCCCCCCCCTTTTTTTTTTTGAGGCAGAGTCTCATTTTGTCACCCCCAGTAGAGTGCTGTGGAGTCATAGCTCACAGCAACCTCAAACTCTTGGGCTCAAGCAATTCTCTTGTCTCAGCCTCCTGAGTAGCTGGGACTATAGGTGCCTGCCACAACACCTGGCTATTTTTAGAGACAGGATCTTTCTCTTGCTCAGGCTGGTCTTGATCTCCTAAGCTCAGGTGATCCACCTGCCTGGGCCTCCCAGAATGCTGGGATCACAGGCGCGAACCACCACACCTGGCTCTGGCTCTCTTAAATAGTGCTGCTGTCTGGGTAATTTACTCAACTTTGTTCTGGCCTCAGCTTCCACATCTGTAAAATGGGGAGAACACCTTTCTTTTAGGGTTACTGGTAAGACAAAGTGCGGTGGTATCTGCTAATAACACTTACACTTCGTGTGAGTAAGTGCTCAATCCCAGCACTTAATCATTGCTGGTTTTTACTTCCTAAACTGTGACCTCCACTGACTGTGATCCAGGGCTCTAAGAGAGGGTTTTGTAGTTACTTCTTTAAATGTTCAGATTGGCTCATGCAGTCCAGAGTACTGTGTCCCGTGTTAATTTTTCTGGTTGTGGTACATGTGCAGCTCATGGGCCACTGGTCTCTGCGGAAATGGTAGGAGAGGAGGAACAGGAAGAAGCCGAACCTCTGGGACCGTCACACACTTGCTCATGGCCAGAGTGGATTTGGGGTCCTTCGGAGTTGCTGCAGGATTTCTATTCTTTATTGTGGGCAAGATGGTGGTGGTGGTGGGGGTCTACCCACCTCTCTCCCTTGTCCCAGCCCGTGACAGACCCTTCCAGACACTGAGTGGCCCGAGAGCTTGGGACAGTTATTGTAGCCAGAGAGGAATTTGCCAAAGCTCTTAGTGATCTTTCTGCATTTAACTTCCTTCTCTTTATCTCTTTCACATACAAATTTAAACCCTATCCCCCCACTCGCTGTTTAACCTTTTTATCCTGATTTTTCCCTCTCCTTTCTTGCTCTTTTTCTTGTGGTTTCTAGCTAATGGATCACCTGGATAAGATTGCCCCTGTCTTTGTGAGAGCAGCAGTTAGCTTTCACCCTGAGAAGGCGGCATGTGCTGTGTGTTCTGTTGCTTGGCAGCCTTGGTGTGTGGAGGATGGATTGGGCCTGCCACTTTTCATTTGAAAGGAGGTTATCGATTAAGCACGGATGCCAATTTACTGCCCAGGCTCTTGCCAAAGCCTCTTGATCTCATTATGGTGTAAATTTTCAAGATTGTATCACTTTAGCTCAAGAGAGTTGAGGAAAGAAAAATGTAAAGTTAAAGAAAAAAAAACCACAAGAAAACGAGTATTTCTTCCATTATATTATAGCTGAGGCAAAAATAAACGTGGCTGCACCTTACTGTGTTCTGAAAGAAACTACAGTGTGTGTGTGTGTGTGTGTGTGTGTGTGTGTGGAATGGGTTGGTTCTAAGGCAGGAGAAAACATAGCAACAGGTTTTAAAGTTCTTTATGTTTTTGGTTTATTCCTTTGATTCCTCTTAGCATTAATTTTCTTGAGAAATCTTGATGTGAAGGAAAAGATTAGACTGTTGGTTAATTTTGCTACAATAAGATCCATCTAGATTCAGTTTTGTGAGATAGAGGGAGGAGGGGGACAGTGAGGTGGCCCAGAGGAGGTGCTGGCCACTGGGGATAGCTAATGCCAATTTTCTGGGCCAGAGAGGAGAGAATTAGAACTCTGAGATCATTCTGTTTTTTAATTTTTTTATTGTTTTTTTAAGATTTTTTTTTTTTTTTTTTTACCAGAGTCTTGCTCTGTCAAACTGAGTAGAGTGCCATGACATCATAATGGGTTACTGTAGCCTCAAATTCTTGAGCTCAAGTGATCCTCCTGCTTCAGCCTCCAGAGTAGCTGGGAAATATAGCTGCACACCATGATGCCAGCTGATTATTTTATTTTATTATTATTGTTTTATTTTATTTTATTTTTGCAGTTTTTGGGCAGGGCTGAGCTTGAAGCCGCCACCTCCGGCATATGGGGCTGGCGCCCTACGCCTTTGAGCCACAGGCGCCGCCCTGATTTTTTTATTTTTAGGAGAGATTGGGTCTCAGTTTTGCTTAGGCTATCTCGAACTCCTGAGCTCAAGCGATCCTCTTGCCTTGGCCTCCTAGAGTGCTAGGATTACAGGCGTGAACCACTGCGCCTGGCCTAGTTTCTTTAAATAACTTCATTGAGATACAATTCACGTGCCATAAAATTTTGACCTGTTTTAAATGCAAAATTCAGTAGGTTTTAGTTTTTGTTTTTTTTTTTGAGTTTTGCAGCTGTCATAATCATCTCATTGTAGAACATTTCTATCACTCCAAAAAGCAATGTACCCATCCTTAGTCACTTGCTGTTCATCTGCAGTGCCAGCTATAGGAGACCTCTAATCTGTTTTCTGTCTCTATCGCTCTTCCTGTTTCGGACATTTCATCTCAATGGCGTCATTTACCACCTGGTCTTTTGTGGTATCTCTTCTCTCACTTAGTGCCACGCTTTCAGGGTTTACCATGTAGCACATACCAGTACTTAGTTTCTCTTTATTGCCAGGTGATATCCCATTGTATAAATAAACCACATGTTAATTGATGGATCTGTGGGTTATTTTCAGTTTGGGGCTATTACTAATAATGCTGCTATGAAAATTTGTGTCTAAACCTTTGTATTTCTCATGGGTAGATACCTTGGCAGGGGATTGCTAGTTGATACGGCCATTCTGTGTTTCACTTTTGAGAAGACTTCCAAACTGTTTTCCAAATGGGCGGCACTGTTTATGTTCCCACCAGCAAGCTGAGGCTTCCTGGCTCTCCATCCTCCCCTGCAGTGACTGTCGCCTTTTGATTCTAGTGGATGTGAAGAGGTGTCACTGGGTGGTTCTGATTTGCGTGACAGATGAGGTTAAGCATCTTTTCATGTGCTTATTAGCCGTTCGTGTGTGCTCTTCAGAAAAATGTGTATTCAGATCTTTTGTCCTTTTGTTAATTAGGCTATTTTTTGTTGTTGAGTTGTGAGAGTTCCTTTTATATTCCTCATAAGAGATATAAGTCCTTTATGAAATATATGATGAGCCAATATTTTCTCTTGGTCTGAGGGCTATTTTTTCACTTTCTTTTTTAAATTTTTTATTTATTTATTTTTATTAAATCATCACTATGTACATTGATGCATTTCTGAGGTTCAGTGTACTGATTTGATATACAATGTGAAATGCTTACATTAAACTGATTAATACATCCAGGACAATTATATTCTTTGCTTGATAGTTTTGAAATATGCCATTGCGTCATGTACATTAGGTGAAGTCCCCCCAAATACCCTCCCTCTTATCACTTTCTTGATGGTATTGTTTGAAGCATGAAGCATTTTTATTTGTGATGAGGTTCAGTTTATCAGTTTCTCTTTGATTGCTATGCTTTTGGTATCATATCAAAGAAAATATAGACTTTAACTGGAGGTCATGAAGATTTACTCATATTTTCTTCTAAGAGTGTTATAGTTTTATCTCTGACCTTCACGTGCACAGTGTGCTTTGAGTGAAGATCATTCCTTTCTCCTGGAGTGTAAGATTTTCTGAGTTTTATACAGGTTTCGGCAAGATAGGTTCAGAATGACCATTGTGGATTTTCTTTTGTTTTCTAACAAAATATACATAGTGGGCATCACATGCTGGCTAGAGTCAGAATCGCAGAGATTGACGTAAGAGTTTGGCACGCACCTGCCAAAATCTCTAACGCGTGTTACAAGCATTAGAGAACTGTCAGAGAAGTAACCTGCAGGCAGGAGCTGGACCCCAGGACCTTGGCACTAATCAGAAGGAAGCTTGACCGCTTCACCAGTTTCAGAGGGGACAGAGCAAACCTGGTGGTACGGTTCAGTCGGCCGTGATGGCCCTGGGTAGTCTGCCAAGTCAGAAGGGCAGACAGGGCCATCAGGTCTTTGCTGGGGTGCTGCCATGTAATTATTTGATAAAGCTGTCTCTCTGTTTTTGACTACATTCTTTTTCAGTAGATTTTTTTTCTTTACCCTACCCCCCAACCTCTTGCAGGAAGCCCTGGAGCTTTCTAAGTACCCTCCTGCTTTTTCTCCAAGTCCCCCATGGATTAGATAAAACGTCTAGAGAAGTGGGGGGAGGTGAGATTTATCAAAATCCAAGACTAATGTTTCACCAGGCAGAAGTCACTGGATGGAGAGACCCCATAAGATACTCCCTCTTGAAGGAATCACAATAGCAAATTGAGTGGCAGAGGATCAAGATGAGCTTGAAGACTTGGTAGCTGCAGGCCAGGTCTCAAAACATACAAGGCACAGTTACAGAAATCACACAGCCCTATAGCAACTTGCGTGACATGTAGAGTGGATCCCAGGTTGACTTTAGGCTGTGGTCTTGGAGTTTGTACACAAACACGCACATTGTCCCCTTTGCACACAGGTATACGTGTGTCTCTTTGTCTTTTCTGGGGAACCTGGTTCACATTTAATGTTCTTCCATCTGCCACTTGATTTTAAAATCTTGGGGGAAAGTATGGAAAATCACAAGTACTCATCTCCCCTGCATAAAAATAAGAAAGAGGCAATATTTTATAATCTGGGCTTATACGATCCAAATGTAATAGAGTTTCTGTTGTCATCACAGACTAATTTATCCATCATTTACCTTCAGAGAACGGTTTCTCCTTGGTGCAATTCAAATGAGCTTTTGAACAGTTATTTTTATTACATATGGGGGTGCACCCAAACCTTGTGTCTCCCAGGAATCAGATCCTGGCAACATCCTGAGAACCGTAATGAGTGGCAAATTGTTTTTAGCTAAAGTGACTGCCTGGTTACTTTTTCTTAAATCTGAGATGGCTGATAAAAGTTTATTACTACAGCAGCAGATAGAGAATGTGCCTTCTTTGCACTGAAAAAGTCTGTCCAGAACACTTCTTTCCACAATTCTCTGGGTATTTGCAGCCTAGTACAATGGGAGACCAGGGGATTCCAGATTGGAATCCAAGACACTCAAATCCATAGTTGTTTCAGAACCAATTTATGTATTGCTTTTCTGGGATTATGTTAATCGTTCAATTCAAATTTAATTCCACTCACATTTTTGAGATTCTGCTCAATGCTAAAGTAGTAGAGATACTTAATTAAACGTGGGTCTGGCCTTTGAGGACAACACGAGGGGAAAGTCTGGATAAAATCCAAAGATGCAAATTGGGTCGGGATTAAGAGGATCTGAACACCCTTTCTGAAGTTCTCATTACTCTGAAAGTCAGATCTCTTTTCTTTTTTTTCTTCTGTTTTTTAAGATAGAGTCTCACTCTGTTGCCCTGGGTAAAGTGCCATGGCATCGTCATAGCTCACAGCAATCTCAAATTCTTGGGCTCAAGAAATCCTCTCTTGCCTCCACCTCCCAAATAGCTGGGACTACAGGTGCTCACCACAGCACCCAACTATTTGTTCCAGTGGAGATTGGGTCTTGCGCTTGCTTAGGCTGGTCTTAAACTCCTGAGCTCAAGCAATCCATGCATCTCAGCCTCCCAAGTACTAGGATTACCCTGAGCCACCATGCCTAGCCCATAAGATTTATTTTCAATCAACAAACACTGTGGTCTCTCTTTTCCCTTTGCAAAGCCTCAAGGGGTGTCCCATTGCAAGTCCATGTCACCAAAATGAGCAGTCTTCTGTTAATTTAAGAACCAATATTAAGAATTTCATATGCCACCAGTGTAATCACTTATATTGTCATTATCACCATCACCAACACCAAAGGAACTACGGTAGTGTTGGATAAAAGGTCCAGTACTTCTCTAAGCAATTCAATTCTCTAGAACAGCAGTTCTCAACCTGTGGGTTGCAACCCCTTTTTTAACAATGAAAACACATTGTGGTCTTAGCACACACTGCTCTAGAATAAAAGACAGTAAGGCCTTTGCTATTAGCTGTACCTGGTGTTTTGGCTAATGCAGAGGGGGTGTTTCTGCTCACTTCCTTTTGGCCAGCCTGGAGACAGTAAAAGATGATTCAGGTTCTTATTTTGACGAAATGCTCAGCACACCCACTTTATGTGAATGTGGATCGGAAGGCACTTAGTGCTCCCCCTTACTAAGTGGGATTGAGTAAGTTATGTTGGCGAGTGGTGAGGTAGTAGCTCAGTTTTCGTGGAGATAATTAGAGTTATTAGGAAATTGATCAGTCACAAGACAGGGTAAGTCAGTTAAGGGCTTTGAAGAACAGGCGAAAGATGTAGAATGAGGTCATATTCTTGCGTTCTAGATGAGCTGATGAAAGTAATGGTTGAAGATGATTTTTCTGGCCTTGAAGATATTCACATTTAAATAACGAGAATCTGAATGAGGATGGCAAATACTGAAATATTAATCAAGGTGCAGATTGAGGACACAGCACAACATAGGCGTGGCCGGCGAGGCCAGGGGAGGGGGTGGGAAGTGAGGCCTGTGCAAGAACAAGCAAAGCCCTGCTGCTCCCTCGGTTTGTTCCACAGTCTTGTTTATATCTGGTCATGTTCAATTTGATTTTAATAGCTCACTTTAAAAGGGAGATCTTTCCTTTTTCCTTTCTTTTCTTTTTTTTTTAATTATAGCTGTGTACATTAATGCAATCATGGGGTACAATGTGCTTTTGTACAATGTGCATGGGGTACAATGGTTTTATATACCATTTGATATATTTTCATCTAACTAGTTAGCATAGCCTTCGTGGCATTTTCTTAGTTATTGTGTTAGGACATTTATATTCTACATTTAGTAAATTTAGAGTCTCACTTTGTTGCCCTCTGTGGAGTGCGGTGACATCACAGCTCACAGCAACCTCCAACTTCTAGGCTTACGCTATTCTCTTGCCTCAGCCTCCTGAGTAGCTGGGACTACAGGCGCCCACCACGACGCCTGGCTATTTTTTTGTTGCAGTTTGGCCGGGGCCGGGTTCAAACCCGCCACCCTTGGTATATGGGGCCGGCACCCTACTCACTGAGCCACAGGTGCTGCCCCAAAGGGAGACCTTTTAACTTTCCCTGTGTGCTTTGCAAACTAATAACAAGGTACATTTTGAAAAACTAGCTCTCAAGTAAGTTCCACGTCCAGAAGTGTTCAAACTTTAAAACTGAGTAGTGTGTGTTGATGCTGGGAATGTAAAATGGTATATCTACTGTGGAAAATACTATGGCAGTTCCTCAAAAAATTAAACTGGGGCTACATAGCAGGGGCTCACACCTGTAATCCTAGCACTCTGGGAGGCCCAGGAGTTTTAGACCAGGCTGAGCAAGAGCAAGCCCCTGTCTCTATGAAAAATAGAAAAATTAGCTAGGTGTTGTGATGGGCACCTGTAGTCCCAGCTGCTTGGGGAGCTGAGGCAGGAGGATTTGCTTGAGCCCAGGAGTTTGAGGTTGCTATTAATATAAGCTACAATGATGCCACTGTACTCTAGCTAGGGAGACAGCACCAGACTCTGTTCCTAAACAAACAAGCAAGCAAGCATGGAATTGCTATTTTTAAGCATGGAAATATTATATGATCCAGCGATTCCACTTCTGGGCATAAACCCTAAAGAATTGAAAGCAGGGACCCAAACAGATATTTGCATGTTCATGTTCATAGCAGCATCATTCCCAATAGCCAGAAGGTAATAATAGCTCTAATGTCTACCAGTGGCTGGCTAGATAAACGAAACGTGGAACAGCATTCAGAACAGGAGTGAAGTTCTGATGCATGCTGCGAGAATGAACCTTGAAGACTTCAGACAAATACTGTCTGATTTTATTTACGTGAGGTGTACAAAGTAATCAAACTCAGGAAGAAAATTGAAGGGTGGTTGCCCGGGGCTGGGGTCAGGGGGAGTGCAGAGTTAGTGTTTAATGAGTACAGAAATTCTGTTTGGGAAGATGAAGTTCTGGAGATGGTTGGTGGTGATAGCCGAACTATGGTGTACATGTACTTAATGCTACTGAACTGTACCCTTAAAAATGTTTACAGTCTTTGTATTAACCTGGGTGGAAGTGGAAGACATTATTCTTAGTAAAGCATCACAAGAATGAAGAAGTGTTAATTCTATGTAATCAATTTTATATTAGGATAATTAATGACAATTAAGGTCATGGCGAGAGAGGAGGAAGGGGAGAGCAGAGAGAGAAAGAAGGAGGGAGGGGTTGGGAAATGAAGAGCAGAGAGAGAGAAGAGGGAGGGGGTAGGGCATTGGTTTGTGCTACAACTTTTGGGGGAAAGACACGATTGCAAGAAGGACTTTACTGAACAAATGCAATGAGTTTAACCTGGCTTACTGCACCCTCAATAAATCACCAACAATAAAAAAAAAAAAAAAAAGAAAGAAAGAAAGAAATCATCCATAGCTGAGTTATGGAGCATACTATTACAAATAAATAAATAAATAAATGTTAGCCTTTAACAGGCTTAAAATTTATGAGTTGCATTTTTGGTAAGAGATAAGATATATTTTTTTATCTTGTTTATTATGATATGATTTTTCTACCCAAACTTGAAGAGGGAGAAATGCAGCCCTAATTTTTAGTAAATAATTTTGTTTAGGATATTTTGTTAGAACGGGAAAAGGAGGAAAATATCCTTCATCTCTCCACACAATTTGACTAGATATTGTAGTGGAAATGGAAGTATGATTTTCTTTCCATCTTAAAGGTTTTAAAGACTTTTCATAGCATGTGAGGCTCCAATCTATGATGCTTCCATAGGAAATGTTAGCAACTAAAAACACTCTTTTATCTCTACATTTTGTCCAATGCACCCATTCACTTACTTGTAAAAAGCTGTGCATCTGACAAAGTGGCAACTCAAAAGAAGCCAATGTGTCATTAAGTTTTGTTCCTTTAATAGAAAGGGCAATTAAAAGATACATCTTTTCTTGTGGAGATTTACTGGAATGATGATCCATATTTGTCCAAACTTGATACTGAAAAGTTAAACAGTGGGGATGATTACCAAAACAAATGGGTGGTCCATTAACACCAGTACTGTAATGAAAAAATTTTATTCCTTCCTCATCAGGTTTTAAAGGACCATGAGTATCATAGGCTCAGATAACCAACTGGATTCATTAACATAAATTGCAAGACTAGGTTTAAAACAACTGAATCCCCTCAGAAGAGGAGGATTTGGGATGTAGCCTCGAATAGCCAAGACATTACTCAGCAATAAAAACAAAGTAGGAGGAATCACGCTACCACACCTGAGACTATACTATGAATCAATAGTGATCAAAACACCGTGGTACTGGCACAAAAGCAGAGAAGTAGATATCTGAAACAGAATAAAGAACCAAGAGATGGATTCAGCTACTTACCGTTATTTGATCTTTGACAAGCCAATTAAAAACATTGAGTGGGGAAAAGATTCCCTATTTAACAAATGGTACTGGGTAAACTGGCTGGCAACCTGTAGAAGATTGAAACTCACACCTTTCACCATTAACTAAGATAGACTCTCACTGGATAAAAGATTTAAACTTAAGACTTGAAACTATAAAAATACTTGAAGAAAGTGCAGGGAAAACTCTTGAAGAAATCGGCCTGGGTAAATATTTTATGAGGAGGACTTCCCAGGCAATTGAAACAGCATCCAAAATACACTATTGGGACCTGATCAAACCAAAAATCTTCTGCACAGCTAAAAACATAGTGAATAAAGCAAGCAGACAGCCCTCTGAATGGGAGAAAATATTTGCAGGTTATACCTCCAATAAAGGTCTAATAACCAGAATCCACAGAGAACTCAAATTTATTAGCAAGAAAAGAACATGTGACCCAATTTCGGGGTGAGCAAGGGACTTAAAGAGAAACTTCTCTAAAGAAGACAGATACAAAATCTACAAACACATGAAAAAAAGCTCATCATCCTTAATCATCAGAGAAATGCAAATCAAAACTACTTTGAGATATCACCTAACCCCAGTAAGAGTAGCCCACATAACAAAATCCCAAAACTAGATATGTTGGCGTGGATGTGGAAGAAAGGGCACACTTCTACACTGCTGGTGGGAATGCTCACTAATACGTTCCTTCTGGAAGGACGTTTGGAGAATACTTAGAGACCTAAAAATAGACCTGCCATTTGATCCTATAATTCCTTTACTAGGTCTATACCCAGAAGACCAAAAGTTACAATATAACAAAGACATCTGTACCAGAATGTTTATTGCAGCCCAATTCATAATTGCTAAGTCATGGAAGAAGCCCAAGTGCCCATTGACCCACGAATGGACTGGCAAATTGTGGTACATGTATACCATGGAATACTATGCAGCCTTAAATAAAGATGGAGACTTTACCTGTTTCATGTTTACATGGATGGAGCTGGAACATATTCTTCTTAGAAAAGTATCTCAGGAATGGAAGAAAAACTATCCAATGTACTCAGCCCTACTATGAAGCTAATTTATAGCTTTCACATGAAAGCTATAACCCAACTATGGCACAAGACTATGGGGAAAGGGCCACGGAAGGGGAAGGGAGGGGGGAGGTTTTGGTGGAGGGAGGATAATGGGTAGGGCCACATCTATGGTGCATCTTAGAATGGGTATAGGCGATTGCACTAATGTACACAGCTATGATTTAACAATAAAAAAAAAAAAGAGGGGAAAAAAAAAAAAAAACTTGATAGAAGAGGTGATGTTTGGCCTGAGAGAAGCCCCTGGGTTGAAAGCTCTCCTGTGAGAATGGGGATCTTGTTAGTTCATCAGTGTATCCCAAGCCAATAGCAATTTGAAAATACTTGTCAAATTAATGAGTTAATGACAGTATTCTCAGCATCTAAAATAATGCTGTCCAAATATGTAGCTTTTCAACATAGAGGACCAGATTGTAGCTAACTTCTAACAGAAAAAAAATATAAGCATGTTCTATAGAATATCCCAAACATCAATTGTTTCTCCTAGAATTTTTGTTTGAGTTAGCAAAAGATTTAAGATTGAGATTATTAGCAGGCATTAAATTACAAATCTTTGTTGGAGCTCTACTGGACACTCATTTACATCTGGAAATGCATCTTCCCTTGGCTTCTGGAACTGTAAACTCTTGGTTCTCTTGATGCCTCCCTGGATGCCCTGTCTCATTTTTCTTGGCTGTTTTTCTCATCTCCCAGGCCTCTAGACTTTGGGGTGGTTGAAAACATTCTGAAGGTCTCTTCTTTTCTCTATCCACACTCACTGTGCTGGAGCTTTTATTCCGGCTTATGGTTTTCAATAAATCTTTACAGTAATGAGTCCCAATTCATATTTGCATGTCTCTCTCTTGAATTCCAGAGTCATATCCAGCAGCTACTCAGGATCTTTACTTAGATATCTAATTGTATATTAGTTTGCTATTGTTGTTGTAACAAATTACCACAAATTCATTGGCTTGCAACAACACAAATTCATTCTCTTATAGTCTGGAGATCATGAATCTAAAATAAGTATTACAGGGCTAAAATTGAGGAGTTGGCAGGAGAGCCTCTAACATAGAATCTGTATCCTTGGCTTTTTCAGCTTCCAGAGGCTTCCCTCATTCCTTGGCTCGTGGCTCCCCTCCTCTGGCCCTTTATCCTCTCACTTCTATTATCACATTGCCTCCTCTTCCTCTCCAATCTTCTTGTCTCCTCTTGTAAGGTAGGTCCAACTCAGCAAAAGTGAAAGCATCCTCTTAGTTGCTGAGTCTAAAAATGTTGACAGCCAGTCTTAATTTCTCTCTTAACTTGCACACCTCTAATTCAATCTAGCAACAAATCCTGTTGGATCTATTTTCGAAATAGACCTACTCCCCAACAAGTTCTCACTAGCTCCACTGACCCAGTCTAAGCCACCATTGCCCTTGTCTGAAGGACTGCAATAGTTCTCCAACTGCCTCCCTGTTGGAACCATTGCCATCTTCCAGACTATTCTTAGTCTGTATAGAAGCCAGAGCAATTCTGTTAAAAACTTCTCAAACCCTCCACCTGCCTTCCATCGGAGTTGGGTTAAAACAAAGCTGATATCCCTGATAGACAATAGAAAGATAGACTGATATCCCTAGAAAGACAATAACTCGAGTTATAACAAAAGGAATAGCTAAACAAATAAAAAAAATTAATAACAAATTTGCAATATATACAGACACATGTCTTTTTATATTTTCAATAATTAGAAGTTTTCCATATAGAAATACTATATATTTCTGAAGAATTATTTCCATGCATTTCATATTTTGTGTTGTCATTTTAACTTTAATTCTCTAATTGTTAATGGTATACAATGGATATTTGTATATTGAACTTAAAAAAATAATAAAATAAAGGTAAACATTAAAAACAAACAAACAAATGAAAACAAAGCTTTTATATTCTCTGTAAGGCCCCTGATGTAGGGCCTGGCCTTCCATAATTCTTCTGACCTCGACTCCTACTAATCTCCACCTCACCTTCACTGTTCCAACCACCTTCAATTCCTCAATAATGCTTGTGACCTGGAACTTTTGCACTTGCAACTTCCTTTGGCCTTTGTACTCTTCCTCTGCATATTTTTGCTTGTTTCTTCTGGAGATGTGCTGAGATGTCTTCCTTCCTTGTAGAAAATGTGACTTTCTCCCCAGTGTTCTTGATAGCATTCTCTATTTCCCTTATTATGATTATTTTTCTCCATTGTATCAATAAGTGTTTGTTTTTATTATTTGTCTTCCCTGGATGAAGGGAAGGTCCTGATAAAAGGGAATTTTCTGTTATGCTCACTACTTGTGATAGATGGTTTAATGGTTATAAATTCCTTCCTTCTCTGTATGCCATCAATCTGGGCTGACCTTCTGACTTTCTTTCCCCACAATAGTCTGGGGAAGAGGTGCCCATATATGACTTCAGAGCATGGGCGACAAGAAGCCTTGCAGCTTGTGCCTTGACATTTTGCAGCCCTGAAACTGATATGTAAAGAAACTTCCTCTGGGTTGAGGTACCATATGGGGATTGTAGACCAGCTGACAGGCAGCCCCAACTTCCATGCACGTAGGTGAGGCTTTCTTTCACCATTTAGCTCCACTAAGCTACTGGATAAGCATGGCCTCAGTGACCAGTGTCACCAGTTAAAATGCAGGATACTCAGTTAAATTTGAATTTTAGCTAAACAATTAATAATTTTTAGCACAAGTATATCCTATGTAGTTTTTGCAATCATGTAAGCTCTATAATGACAGGGAGCCTGAATAGCACCAGAAACATGTAACAGGTGCTCAATAACTATGCACTTGTCAAATGAGTGAACGTTCAATATTATTGCTTCAAAGGAGACTCATGTGTTTATATATAACCTGGATATGTAGGAAAGTTTGAAATTTAAGTAATAATGAGTCTGATTTGTGATATTTCCTATGTGATAGATCACCTTTCCTCTGCTAAGTTAGGCTCAAGAGCACATATATGAACAAAGACAAAACTATTCTCTGAGTTTTCTGAAATGCCTAATTAGTTAGTTGAATTCCCAGAATTCTTCACCAGAAAATTAGAAGAAATGATCTTGGCTAGGAAGAATCTGGAGGCAGCATTTAGTATTTATTTGGTATATGATTAAAGAAATCTCAGGTTATCTGAAGAAGACTGAACCTCAAAGAAGGCTGAACAAGTTGGCCACAAAACCATCTCTATCCAAGCAAATAAACTGATTTTTCAAAGGAAAGATGGTGCACCAATTGCTTTTAGGAGCTAGTTGCAACAATGGCTCTGGGGGAAGAAGAGAGAGATTGAGACATAAGGAGCAGAAAGAGAATAGCTCAGACACAGTGATCCCTAGCAAGGTTCATGAGGATGGAATGAAGAAGACCTGTGGAGAATCCTGAGCCTGGGGACCAGGGGATCTTCAGCATGAAAGGACCAACTTCTAAGGACACTATATTCATTGGACAGCAAAATCAACAATCAGAGTATTGAAAGCATAAAAACTGAGCTTCCATTGGGCAGGAGGCCTGAGTGTTGAGAGAAGGTAAGTATTGTTTATTGATTCAGATGGAGCATTTACATGGAGAAAGCTCCCTGCCCATCGCTATCCACAGAGCTCTCCCCTGAAGTCTACCAAACTGCCTACTTGTCCTCTGCATGTGAATGGCTCATATCTCAAACTTCACACATTCAAAGCTGCATTCCTAACCTCCACCTCACCATTTTCTGTCCATTTCAGTTGCTCAGGCCCCTGACTGTGGGGTTACACTTAATCCCTCGCTTTCTCTCTCACTCCACATGAAATCCACCATGAGATCTTGTTGGCTCTTTCCTTATTATAATTTATCTGGAACCTGGCCACTTGCTCTCCACTGCTATTATCTGGTTCTGAACTACCATCATCTGTGACCCAGATTGTTGCCTACCTTTAGCTCCAGTTCCCCTTTAGTTTATTCTCAGCCCCACAGCCTGATGGTCATTTTAGAATGTTAATTCTTCTGCTCAAAAACCTCCAATTCAGAGAAAATGGCCTGTAGGGTTGAACCAATCTGGGCTCCTTACTCTCAATGACCTCACAGCCTACTTCTCTCCCTTCTCTGTTCCACATCAAGCACATTGGCTTCCTCCCTATCCCCTGAATGCCAAGCACAGTCCCCACCGGCACCTTTGTAACAATCCTCTACTTTCCCTAGAATGTTCTCCTCCAGATTTCCATGTGGCTCCTTATCTTTTTCATGTCTTCACTCAAATATTAGCACTGACATGAAGTCTTCCTCGTCCCCCTCTAGCAAAAATCAAACAGCCCCCTCCTCACTACCCTGTCTCTGCTTCCTATTTTGTTTCCTCCTCAGCAGTTGTCTTCATATACCATACTATTTCACTTATTTATTCCACTTATTATCAGCCTTGAGCCACTAGAATGGAAGCAAGATGGGGGCAAAGCTTAAAATAGTGTCTGGCTCTTAGAAGCCTCTCAATAAACTTGTGCCTAGTAGATGAATAAGTATGTAAAACATGTTTAAACACATCTATGTATGTATGTGCACGCGGGAACCCACGTGAGCACTTAAGTAGATGCCATTTTGGATGCTGGTGGTGGCAGTGAGGGTAGTGATGGTGATGATGCTTCTCCCAGCATCAGTGATCAGAGGCATCAGGTTTTCAGAATCTGTTTTTCTGCTTTGCTTTCCTTTGAAATTTTCTCCAGAAAGCACAGGGTTCAACAACTAAGGTTAAAGCTGCATTTTTAGTCTGTTATAAACCTCTTAAAAATATACAAGGTTTTATTTATTTTATTTATTTTTTGGAGACAGACTCTCACTATGTCACCCTCAGTAGAGTGCTGTGGCATCACAGCTCACAGCAACCTCAAACTGTTGGGCTTAAGCCTCCCAAGTAGCTGGGACTAGAGGTGCCTGCCACAATACCTGGCTATTTTTGTTGTTATCATTGTTGTTTAGCTGGCCCGGGCTGGGTTCAAACCTCCCAGCTCCGGTTTATGTGGCCAGCACTTTAGCCACTGAGCTACGGGCGCCACGCCTATACAAGGTTTTATAACATCCATTTTAAGTGATAAAAATAAAGACTTATCCAGAAGGCTATATAGAATCATAATGATTTTTTAAAAAATGACCATAATTTATTAAGATACAAATGAAACATTTAAGGTTCCTTCAATAATGAAATAAGAAGCACTTATTTTGGAAGCTCTGTGGCAAAAGTTGGCTCCTTCTCAGTCCTGAATACATCTTATCAGACCTTACTTAATCATCATTTCACCTCCAATGTGCAAGATTTGCCAGAATAAAATGGCTATCGCTCAGAGGAGAAGGGGATGAGCAATTATGACTGAACTTCCAACACAGAATTTTTAAAATAGTAAATGTATTTTTTTAAGAACTTAAGGTTTGTTATGCTAAGGTTAGTACAGCATGAGGCTAATAATACACACATAATCAAGAAGACTCAATTACAGTAACTAATAAAAGCATCCTGGGACCACTTAGAACTTTAACAACAGCTTCACATACTTTGTAACTTTTAGAATATTCAGGTAAAATGAAGGAAAATAATGAACAGATGAGGCAATTTAGCTTCGAGAAGAGTTAACATAATTTAATAGGTATAGTTTAGATAAAAGGAGGCTAAGGAATTACAGCAATTATAGAAAAAAAATTCAAATAGCTACCTGTATTGAGCTAAGGGAGGTGAAGAAAAACAATTTCCCTCATCTGAGAATAGTAATAAGCAGAAGCAGTAATCACCTAGGGGTAAGAGAAGAAAATAGTTGTGGTAGAAAATAGCATCAAGTATGTTGGAAATAATGATCATTCTGGGAAGCCACCTGAAGACCACTTAGGGGACACTGAACGCCAGAAATGCTCAAGGCAAGTTGAATAAAAGCAGTTATCAGGCACACAGAGCAGCTCTCCCCCAATTTCTCTTTGGACATCTGTGCTCTTCATCAAGGGTGTTGCTGATGTTCAAAGGATGAGCTGGTAATTAGAGAAACCATCCTGAGGAGGTTATGGGTCTCAGAGCAGGGTGGGAACTGCAATTCCCTTGATTGTCACCAGGGAGCAAAAGGTGATGTATAGATGTTAAAGTCACTTTTCACTTACTGGCCATTAGGTGAAAAATGTTAGGCAAGTTATATTACTCTGGCCTCAGTTTACTCATTTATAAAATGGGAATAACAGATGCTTTGCAGATTTACTCTAAGGCAGAAGTTCTTAGTCTGGGGTCCCTTGGGGGTTCACAGACTTGGAGGGGGTCTGTGAAGTTGAATGGGAAAAAATTTACATCTTTATTTTCATTAACTACAAACAGAAATTTAGAATTTCCTTTAATAATGAGTGTAAACAACAAACCCCAGTGGTATTAGCAGAAGCTGTCATTTGTCACCAACAGATACCGCAGATATTTTTATGTCACATTGGATTTGTTGCAGAAATCTCAAGGTAATTTTTATGTTTGTCACTATTTGAAATTATAGTAATGATTAAATAAATAATACTTCAAGACCTTATGTAATGTGTTTGCAAAACCACAAATGTACCTATATCACAAATTTAGCTTAAAAATTTTGATAACTGTATTTTAATAAAATTCACATTCTTGCAATACTTTGCATTTTATTTTATGCATTTGAAAATGGTTATGATTGAAAAAAAGACCCTTGGTTTTACCAGACCGTCAGAGTGGTCTATGACACAAGCAACGGCCAAGAGCCTCCTTTGGGCAAATGGTAGCTTTATTAGTATGGTAATAATGATGATGATGGTAATCATTCCTACTATTTTCATTAAGCTCACAAGAGTTAGTTTGTTTTCCTCCCTATCCCCTGAATGGGTTAGAGTTCTGGTCCTGTCACAAGCTAAATGACCACGGCAATCAATTAATCTCACTGAGCTTCATATCCTCTTCAACAATGGGAAGACGTATTTAATAAGGTTGTTTTGAGGATAAATGTATTATGTATGTGCAAAGGTATATCATATACCAAGCTATTCTGTTCTCTTGAGAAATTATTCTTATCAACAAATGTGAGTATAGGTACAGTAACCGTTATTTAAGTTGCTGTCTAAGCCGGGATGCCTTTGCGAGTGGAAGGGGATACTGTCAATGCATTCTTCTTAGTAAAGTACTACAAGAATGAAAAAATAAATATCCAATGTACTCCATACTAATATGAAACCAACATATAAACAATTACATGCTCATATGAACAATAAAACACAAATATGGTCTACTGCAGGGGTAGAGAAAGGTGGAGGGGTGGGAGGGCAGGGGAGGACAAATGGCAGCAGGAGGAAGGGCGAGACGCGGGATCTCACCTACTGTGCACGCTGTGAGGGTGCATAACCTGCCCCATGGGTGGGGGGCCCTTTACAACTGGAACTCCACCCTGGAGGTGAGAACAATGTAATCCAAAATTTGTACCCTCATATTAATTTGTTAAAATAATTATAATAATTACAGCAGGGCAGGGGAAGTGGAGCAAGACGGCCAAGAGAAACCTCCTGCTCTCTTCCTTCCATCCCTCCAGGAGAGCACCAACTTCAGCTACCCACACGATCATGCAAGCACTTTGAGAAGGACCAATAATCAGGTGAGCAATCACAGTACCTGGTTTTAACATCGTATCAAGGAAAGAGGCACTAAAGCGGGCAGAAAAGATAGTCTTGACTTGTCTACACCACCTCTCCTCCATCCCCTGGCAGTGCCGCCCCTGTGCACCTAGTGGAGAGAGAATCTGTGCCCATGGGAGGAGGAGTGAGGCGCCTATTGGACTATTAATTGGCATCAGGGCTGCCCCAGCATAGGGAAGAACAGCAGAGGGCAGGATTTTGCCAGTGGTCATAGAGGGAGCATTTAGACCAGTCTGGCAGAGGGAAATCCTTTACCCTGAAGCCTGAGGTCTGGCTACATCCACCATGGTCTGAGAAAATGCGGCCTGGGGCCCTATAAACATAGGTGATCTTTGTAGGGTACCTGTCATCACACTTGCCACTTCCATATGATGAAATGTTCCATACACAACATATACAACTATTACATTCCCATAGTAGGGGTAATTCAAAATAAAAAATTTAAAATATTATTATGGCAGGGCAATGAGTGAAAACTAGACTACCTTAGCCAAATCATGAACAAAGGCTACTTTAAAACTTTTCTAATTTTTTTTTAATCTTTCCTGTTTCTGCCACTAAAATTTCAACAGTTTAAATACTTTATTTACTTATTAGAGTCATATTTTCTCCTATTTTAACATTTTAGAAATTGGAATGTATCTTGCTATGTATGCACTCTATAAGAAACTTGCCAAATACCAGGCAAATGTGCCATATATCTGTGGTCATTGTTTATCCATGTGTAAACTTCATCACACAGAAAAGGCCTTGGGTAATCCATTTTATGCCTCACTGATTTGCACTGGTATCAACACAGATCATTAAATTTTAAATTGGAGTCCCTCATTATTGATTAAAATTCTTGGTAAAATTTGATGTATAGAGAATATCAATTTTCATTTTTGAGGCAAAATGATTAAAAGCAGTAGGAATCACCAAATCATTAGAATAGACCCTAAAGCAGCGATTCTCAACCTGTGGGTCGCGACCCCTCTGTAACAATGAAAATACATGGCAGCTTTAGGAAGGTTGAGAACCACTGCTCTAAAGTGTTCAAGGTTAGCAAAGACTGGCATAATCAGCCATGTCATATGGAGGCCTCCCTCTCAGGTATTGAGCAATTTGCCAAAATCTCTATAAAGACTTTCAGGAGGAGCTATATGTTTCTTTGAAATATTAACATTAAAAACAAAGTGAAGAAAACTGAGCTAAATTAAAAATACAAAAGAAAGTTGTATTTGATATGGCTCATAATAGACTGCCATCCTGGGGCACCGTTGGCATCTTTTCAATACAAGGAGCACAGGTTACGCAAAGTGGCCGCCCACCCTGGTGCCCAGGCCTCACTGCTAATGACTAAATGGTATTCAGAGCACTCTGCAGATTCTGAATTGATGATATTTTAGACATAGTTTCATTCTAAAGACAAAAGCATAGATTGTGTGCTATTATCAGCTTAAAAGAAACTGAATGTTGAATGTAGTTTCACTTTTCCTGAAAATCTGTATTAACTCTACCTGTACTCCTTATAATTGACAATTGTTATATCGGAGAAATAAAGAACTGCTATATTCTGACCAATCTCACTATATCCCTCTTTAGTTTCCATTCTTCTCCCTCAGCCTTCACTATTTTCTAGTTTACATTTGAGAATACAGTATTGGATCTCCTCTTGTTCTAACTGGAGGGGTGTAAATGGTCTTTTCAATTATTATTATTTTTTTTTTTAAGAAAAAGAAGTTTCTTTCACTGCTATTCATAAGACAACTCCTTGAACCATGTTTGAGAAGAGAGGTACAGGCCAAGATCGTCATAGCTGCCGGCAGCTCTACCCCTGACAGCCCTTGGGTTTCCTTGTCAATAATAATTTACGTACATTACTATCACTACCCAATTTTACTGGTAAAATATCTGCCAAAATGTATTTTTTTATACACATAAATTTATTAGACACATCCATTTGGAAAGCATTTTTCATGTAATCAGAGTAGTCATGAACAAAATGCACTTCACTCCGTTTAAAAAATTCAATATTAAAGTCCACAATTGCTGGTTCTTACAATGTTCATTTATTACTTCACACCTGCCACTTCCATATAATGAAATAATTAGCTGGGAAATTATATTTGCATTCTCAACACTTTTGTACGATGGGAATGTCAGTATAATTAGGCATTCACTACAATTTTAGAGAATTTAGTGAATATTTTTTCTTTCTCTTCATTTTTCCATTCTTGTCTTGGTGATTCAGAAAAATATGTTTAAATAGAACCTTTTGAGGGAAGCCATCCCTACAGTATGCCATATTAAGGTAACTGCCTAAAAGACGAGAAGGTGGTCAAAACCTTTCTGCCAAAGGTTTTGGAAACCAACAGCTTTAGTTCCTTAGGTGCCAACAATTTGTTACACTCTTGAATATGTCTTTCATTCTTATTTTCCTTTCTACTTGTGTTGTATTAGACTTTTACAGGCTGAACAATCCAAGAGGCACAGCTCTTGGTCACAGCCACCTTTCACTGAAGAACATCACCCATCCATCTTGGCAAGTGCAATTTTCAATACATTCGGAAAACAATTTGCAAGAGAAAGTATTAACAAACTGAGCTCTGAATTAGAGTCTACTCCATAAAAACAAAAACAAAACAGAACAAGTGAATCATTTGTGCGTTGAGTTTAGTTTGCAGATAATGTTTAATTTCTCTTTTGCAATTCACAGTTCATCCCCGTGTCTCAGTTCACTTATCCTTCCTTAGGGCTTTCATGCAGAAAGTATTAAGGGAGGTCAGATTAAAGGACATTAACTTTTTCAGACCTATAACTACCTTCTTTTATAATTATTCCTCCAGTCTTAAAGTCTTAAGTCTTTAAGTTGTATCCTTAAATTAAGCATCAACTAAGTGGACTTGGCCAGGTACATTCTCATTGTCTGATAATGTTAGAAATAATGACACAAGTGAAATTGCTGTCCTTGGAAATTTTAAAAATAGCACAGGCAAGAGGTCCATCCTGGCATAACCTTATCTTTGGTGTATTAGGTACAGTCACCCTGAAAGAAGACGGCTGGACTCAATTCGTGGAGGCTCTTCCCATATTTTCCTGGGTGTCTAAGCTTCACACACATAGAGAAGATGGAAGGAGACATATACAGACACTATTTCCATCTCTCAAGGGTCAGGGTTCTGTTCTCATTTTTCTTTTCTTTTAAGACTAAGGCAGGGGAAATGTCTTGGGGTGGTATCCCGGGGACCTCTGATCTAAAGATAGTCTTTTAAACAGTGGAATTATTTTAACACGTATTACTGTACAAATAAGTTTCATATCATTAGAAGATCTCTTTGAAATTTTTAAAATTTTATCTATTGTTTACTTAAAACTTTAGTTTGAAATGCCCCACATTAAGGGAAAATTACACTGAATTTTGAGGTGTTGTTGGCTACTTAAAAAAATCATTTAGAGAATTAACTTCATGAATAAATGCAATTTTTTACTTTTATACACTCTAGAGAAAGTGCCAATATAAAATATTGAGAATTACTAGCAACAACTGACATCTGGGTGGTCATATAAGATCCCTTGGCATTTTACTCCAAAATTCTGTGCTGTATGTATTTTAAATTAAGTATCTTGAAGTGACTTCATCCATCCATCCATCCATCCATCCATCCATCCATCCATCCATCCATGTATTACCCATTATTTTGCATTCCTGAATATATTGGTGGGTATGTATTCAGTCTATGACAAGTGGGTGTACATCTATATTTAAGATAGGTGGCAGAGAAGTACATGGTAACAGAAGTCATTATGCTGATGTCTGGAGATATAAGATCTAGGTCAAGTTCCGATTCTAGACCTCATGGGTGGTGCTTGGCAACCTTGGGTACATTCTTCACTGCTCTGAGCCTGTTTCCTCATGGGTGAAATAAGGAAAACAGTACACGGTTTGGCATCTCACTATCAGTGAGATGTTATCTATGAAAAGGTTATTTATAAATGATCATATGGATGAAAGAGATTATAATGATGTCTTCTAAGAGCTTGTTACACATTTGTTTGGGGGAATGGGACTTGTAAAAAATTGGCTCAGTAAAATAGTTTCTTTTCTCTCTATCTATGTCTATATGTCTATCCAAAAAATCTCTAATGCTAGATTTTCAGATCTAATAAAAGGAACCGATTACTTTCCCTTACATGGAAAAAATAGACAATTTTCACCAAGCGCTTTTCTGTCCACTATTATGTCCTCTTCCCTTTGACCTTTCCTAATTCAAATGACAAAACAGCTTGATTACCTCCCATTTGGTTCTGTGAGGTATAAGAAAGTATCTTCCAGAGCTTTGAAGGGGAAAAAAATCATTCAGCTATGGCAGTGACAGGAGATTGGTACATGCCATCCATTCTCCCAGCCCTCAGTCAGCACCTGGTGAGTTGCCTGAAACATTTACAAGTATTTACCCCAACGTTGCCTCTGATTTCAGGGGGTGATGCATCTCACTAGATGAGTTTTATTAAAGGAAACTATAGAATCCATAAAAGCAAATTATACTCCTTTTAAAACTAGTAACAGAAATTCTGTTTAATCTCAAAAAAGCTCATGTTATCAAACCACTTTAAACCTTTGTTGAAAGGCCTTGTTAAGCTCTCTACACATTTGTTTATACACGTTTTGCTGTGTAAGATATAAAAACTCTTTAGAAATTGATTTTAAGAAACTCTCCTTTAAGAGAACACTGAAACCAAAGCAGTTTAGACAAACTGCTGGTTGTCAGTGGTAACCTCAGTTTCCAGAACGAATAATTACAAATGTGGGACAGGCACTTGGTAAGAGTATGCGAGAGGGACGTCTTCTGAGAAAAAATTGGAAATAGAAGTTCAAATCTCCTGTTTAGGAAAAAAAAAAAATGCCTTTGAGGTGAATCAGCAGCAATTATAGATATGAACCAATTGATAAGGAAATTAAAACCCAGAGCAAGACCAACTCTGTCAAGTGACAAACGGTACCTTTAAGAAACCACGGGACTGGAAGGTGAACACCTTTAGAAATGGCTCAGTAAGACCAGTTCCAGAAAGCAAGACAAAGGGCTTCGACACACACTCAGGTCACATTCACAGCCATGTCCGCAAGGCTGCTGCTCAGTTCCCCACCTAATCTGCAGCCCTGGACGTAACGTGGTTTCAGTACTGTCCACTTACCTTCTGGACGCTGCTGCTTCTCAGAGTACAGAGTGAGTTCACCACTAGGAGCTGCTTCCTAGCTTTGTCCTTGCAGGTGGCCCAACCAGTTATTCTGCTCATTCACCTCTCAAGTCGTCTTAGACAAACCATCTTTTGATGTTTATACCCTAGTGTCATGGAAGCACCGAAAAACCATGATAACCAGAAGTAGAAGATAAACTTCCAGAAGGAATATTGATTACCAAAGACCTAATGTTCAGTGGATCTCTTGGGAAAAGCCTCTCCCAGATAATGATTCATTCAGGTTTAAAAAAGAAATGCTGTAAGCAAATCCAGGGGTAAATTACAACTTGGTTAAGCAGCAAATGGTAACTGCTAAGCCTTGGTAGGAAAGTTGCCAACATGTATTGGAATGTTCATTTCTTTGAAAGATTCCTTTGTATGTGTGAACTTTCAAAAAAGATATTATGTATTTTAATACATAGTATGTATTTGGGGGATACATATTTAGTCATCTTAATATAGTGTTCTGCTCTTGCTTGAAAAATATTAGAGAAGGATGTTAACTCCTTCCCCCAACATGGTAGCCACGTCTGTGTACCTGGGCCATGGCTCCCGGGCTGCAGCTCAGGTTCTAGGTGACCTGCTGATGGCGTTCTCTTGACCAAATACCTAAGGGGAAACAACTGCAACCTCCTCAGTGCAAAACTCACTAACAACAGTCATAGTATTAGCCTACCAAGATACAATCTCAAATGCTAGAATTCCAACTCGTGTTACAAATCTCTTTCACCAAAAAGCTATGATTGTGAGATTGAAAAGCCCTTTAAGAATGTTTTCTAAATTTCTGCCCAAAAAAGGTTTGGAACAGGGTTCAGCAGAGTATCTGGCCTGCCTTTTTTCCCCTTGTAGATGAAGGTTCATTGGCACACAGCCATGCTCATCCATCCAGGGTGTCTATGACTACACTGCAGTGGCAGGGCTGAGTAGAGAGACAGCATAGACTGCAGTCCTAAAAAATCTTTACTGTGCTTGACCTTTAAAAAAAGTTTACTAACTTCTGGTTTAGAAGATAAGAGGGTAGAAGGCGGATCCAGTTGAATTAAAATAGTTCTAGTGATTGAAAAATGGTTTGCTGATTCTTAACTTAGTAAGGACCAAGTACTGTAATGGGATAATTTAGTCCTAAAGGCTCTGACCCACGGAGGTAGGTCACTTGTGAGCCCGGGGCATGACACCTCAGTTCAGATTTGCATGTCCTGATGTGCCAACTGGATTTCCTCAGAAAGACTAGGCACTAGATACACTGTGGGAACTTCTTGGATAGGTCATGACTTAGCTCAGAATAGGAAGGCAATGAGGCAGAAACTATCTGTACCAGTAGGCAATCTCTAGTAAGCTACTAAAACAGACAAAACTCCATGGTTTCAGGAGTGAAGGATAAATAATTCACATCCACAATAATTCACAATAAATCTCAGCATTGTGGCACAATGTTCTCAGAACCAACCTTAAAAGGCAATAGCTTATTTGAGTTGGTAATGGAACCAGAGAAGTTACAGTATTGTTCTTGAGATGTACTGGGCTGAAACCAACACTGAAGCCTAACTTTACTATGATCTAAAACCAGGAGGCATTCAACAAAAGATATTAACCCAGAATGACAGGCAACGTCTTGCTGTCGTAAGAAACATGGAAAAATTCGATTCTAGGTATTACTATCTTTTTTACCTTAAACCATTTCTTTTCTCTTATGTAGAAAAAACAATAAAAGACAGTTAAGAAGGATGTAAAGAGAGATAAAGAGGTGAGTTGAAGCTGACTCATGGTCATTCACAAGCTGGCATATGATGTTCATAATATTGAAGAGAATATTTTGATAGCTCTGCCCAGCTATCATAATTATCATACGTATATAAGATTCAGAAGTGCCAGTGCTGTAGTCATAATACAATTTTACACAGGAGAAAGCAAAAAATGCAAAAGACAGTTTTTTCTTTTTTTAAATACAATCTGTAAATTCTAATATGACCCCTAAGGGCTCCAGGTGTGCTGTACAAAGTATTTGAATGGACAAACTACAAGGGTTGCAGACCAAGAATACACTGAGAGAAATTGAAGGTAAACCAATTCTGTGATGTGCTTGACGGACTAATGCAATATCGAGGCACTGAAAGAAAAACACAGGATGCATAAAAGCCTGGCAGTAATGATGGAGACAATGACCTCTGATTAGTACGCCTGTATTGCATGGGACATTAAAGATATAATAAAAGGCTGTGCTGGAGACACTGTCCAGACACAATTATGCTGAATGAAGACATCAGCTCTATTATCTTTATAACCAGAGCTGAACATGAGTACAACATTCTTACTCTTGCAGCATCACCCTCCTAAATTAACATTATATAGAGGCAATAGGGTTGGTAAAATAAAAATGCCAAAGAAGCACATTTGCCCAGATAGCATGAAGAGGCCTCACAAGCATTTCTAACATTTTCTTTTATTTTAGAATGAAACATGAAACCTAATGTGGGTTGGGAAGCTGGCAAGAACTTCACTACTCAAAGAAGCTAATGTATTTTATATTTGCGTATATAAGAGGAAATTTTGTTCCTCAGCATGACAACATGGGAAATTCTGACAAAATACCACATGTATTCATTTTTCCGTTTTCTGTTTTAGAGTTGGCTAGAGTTTGGACAGACTGATGTGTTTAGAATGGTCATACATCCCATCCCTCATTTAATAAAGCCTATTTAAAATATTGCCCTTATTAATGACTACCAGAACACAGCAGTGTTCATTAGCCCTGTAATTCAATTGCCAGAAGTTTGTGCAATAAATCAGAGAAAGGTTAAAATATTTTTCATGCCAGAGTAGAACATATCAATCTATTTTATTTGATTACCTTCTATAATGAGGCTTTCTCGAGGCTAGATTACCTTACTCTTTATAATTATGCCAGATCATATTTTTGCTTTAAGTGAAAAAGATTAAAAAATGCCAGAAATCCACTTGAAACTAATCTAGGATTTTTTTCCCCTCCTTTGTACATTTCAGGACATGAGAAATGACATCCTGCTTTTCCTTCTAAGAGAAGAGAGCAACATTGTTCCCATGAAAAGTGGATTAAGCAAATGGCATCTGGACAACCATCATTTTAGGCACTGTCTTGAAAATTCAATAAAATTATCTATAATTTTTTTAAACTTCAAAGTTAACTTCTACTCCTATATTATTGTGCTCCAGTTTCTATGGAGCTCCAACACAATAATATGTGTTACCCTATGTGGTGACATTTCCTTCTAAGTGAATGCAAGTTAAATTCAATCAATAATGGAGTTCATATTTTTAAAAAATCACAATTTTATCCATAAGAATAGCACAAAGTAATTTTCTTAAGTTTTTTCCTGACTCTCTAGAATAACATTTTTTCCTAAGAGAAATCTACCTACGCAGGCCCTTTTGGGGCTCATCCTCCAACTGGTTGGCTCCAGTTGAGTTCCAGCAGCCTCCGGGCTGGGCTCTTAGAAGTCAGCTGTGGTTGTGAGCAGAACAGCATTTCTTATGTTCTGCTCTTGCCAGTGTTTCTCCAAATGGAAACAGGGTCACTCCAGCCATCATCATGCAGGGTAGAAAGGTCTTTGGCCCATAAGGCAGAACAGCAGAATGAATGAAAGTAGGTAAAAAAGCAAGGAGGATGAAAGAATGGTGACTATTAGAAGTAGGGGCAGAAGTTTTCTTCTGACTCTCAGAACTTTACCTTAAAAAATATAAAAGTGTGACACCTGCAAGAATGGCTAAAAATAAAAAGACTAACAGTACCTCATATCGGGAAGGAAGGAGAATGACTAGGACTTTTGTATGTTGCTGGTGGGAAGGTAAAATGGTACATGTTTCCACCTCTTTGGCAGTTTCTCATATGCAGTAAAGATAAATATCACCTATTCTATGACTCAGAAATTCTGCTCCCAGGAAAGAAAACGAAATGCATATGTCTACTGAAAGATTTGTACAAAAATGTTCAGAGCAGCTTCACTTATAATAGCTAAAACTGGGAATAAATGTCTATCAACAGAACATTTATGCTGCATTTATCCTAGGTAATAAAGAAATTGTGGTTTCTGTTGTGGTATATTCGCAATAGAAAATTACTCAGCAACAGAAAGGAACAAACTACTGTTAATAATGCAACAACATGGATAAACCACAAAACCTAATGGTTAGTGAAAGAAGCCAGACTCAAGATTACACACTATGATTTCATTTATAGGAAGTTCAAGAGCAGGAATAACTAACCTGTGGGATAAAAAGTAGTACCTCTGGAGAAGTGGGAGGTTGGTTAGAACGGGATGTGAAGAAACTTGACATGGGTGGTAATTACACAGGGAACCCTATTTTCCAAATAGGTTTTCTTGCATACTTAAAATCTATGCATTTACCAAATGCTACTTAAACCTCAGTAAAACACTGTTAGCATGAAAAATGAGTTACTTCAAAAAAAAAAAAATCAATAAACATAAGGCACAAACAATGTACTATACATGTGAATAATTCTCAAGTTCATGTGCTAATATGAAAAGAGATACAGAGATGGTGGAAAAGACTTTAAAACCAATAGAGAAAATTTTACATCTTTCAAAATAAGTGAACTATCTTTTTTTATTAAGAGAAAAATATGTATAAAAATCCTTTATGGGGCAGCGCCTATGGCTCAAAGGAGTAGGGCACTGGCCCCATATGCCAGAGGTGGCAGGTTCAAACTCAGCCCCGGCCCAAAACTGCAAAAAACAAACAAACAAAAAAACTCCTTTATGGGACTTTCTGCTCTGAACTGTTACCAGCATGCTAGATGAACTCAGGAGTAATTTCTACTCTAGCTGACTCCAAAATAAAGTGGAAAATCTCAACACTTTCTGAGTTATTTTACGTGTAACTAGCATCAAAATATTTCTAGATTGTTTTTGAACAAAATTTGGTTTCTTTGAAAAGAATGCTTTAGATATTATAATAAACTTGCATATAAATCCCCAAATTTGTACAGAAACCACAAATAGCCTCCCATATTTCACGATTTAGTAAATTGTTCAGTAACTTTTTAGTAAATTTAATAAATTTCAGCAGTTGTTATAATAATTGTGCTAATGTTTCATAAGAAAGCATAATAATGACATAAAGGTATAGATCTGAGTACAATTTGGAAGTTGGTTCGGCAGTACCTTTTACTACACAATTTAAAATTTCTTTAAGTTATATTTTTCTATATATATATATTAATAAAAGCACATTGTAAACAAAGATGTATTTGCTCAGAAAAGCATAATGCATATCAATGCTAATTTTATTTCCTCAAAATTAAACTAACTATATCCATTAAAATAGCTTTTGTAGAACTTTGCAAAGAATACATCCAGAGCAACTGAAAGAAGAAATAATGCTTTTCTAAGTACTGTCTCCATAGTTGGTATCATATAAGCTTAGCCAACTTTACCATTAAACTCTACCAAATAAGAATTTAAAAAAAGATTATACACTCAAATTCGTATCATTACAAAAATATCTTCCTGCAATATACTTACATTGGAAAATATTTGGCTCCAAACAAAATTTACAAACTATCTTTTAGATCATTTAAACCATGAAGAACTTACTGTATGGAAATACAGTAGAACCTCTGTAAGTTGACCACCCAAGTGCCTGTAACAAACTGGTCAACATATGGAGGTAGTCAACATAAGGAACTAGGCCTCTGTACTGATATGTACATGTGATGCATCTCTGATCTATGAAAATAAGGTCAACTTGAGGTGGTCAATGTAGGGAGGTGGTCAATTGTGGAGTTTTTGCTATAATGTGAAAACATTTTCTAACTTTTATCAGAATATACCAGAGGTCAGTAAACTTTTTCTGTAAAGAGCCAGATAGTTAATATTTTAAATTTTGCTGTCCACATATAAGCTCTGTTGCACACCTAGCTAAAAACATAAAACCCATTCTTAGTTTGAGGTCTATACATAAACAAGTGGCAGGCTGCATTTGGCCTATGGGTCATACTTTGCTGATTCTTGACACAGATCACTAACAGCATAAATGTATCATAAAAAGGCCAGCATATGAAAAAAGCTCAACTCTTTTATTTTTATAATCTCTAAATTAGAGCTTCCCAAATAAAATTTTTGTTCCCGTGTAGTATCAGCCACACCAATGCAAAGGTACACCTTGGACCCAGGACTCCCCATATGAAGGGGAACAGCTGTCCCTTCTCTTCCTTCCTAGTTACTCACTGAAATCCACTTTCTAATCAGATCTTGAGTCTTTCCTCATGACTAACATGTCTTAGGGATTTCTCCCTTTTCTAACTCCTTTATATTTACCGTGCTAAGACTTTACACTACTCAGTATATCGTTGGTGATATAGAATCCTTTGTAAAAATAAAACAGTTTTACTGCAAATGTCCTTGTGACAAAATGACTTTTTTTCTCTTGGGTGGAAACAACTCAAGAGCCCATCAACCATCAACAGATTAATAAACTGTGATATATGCATAGTATGGAATACTATTCAGCCATAAAAAGATGAAGAGTTTGCATCTTTTGTATTTACCTGGATGGATTTGGAGAACATTCTCCTAAGTTGGTGTTTTTTAACCTCTTTTATCTCACGGCACACTTAAACTATAGTTAAAATTCCTGGTCCACTTAAACTATGTTGATCAAAAAAAAAAAAAAAAAAAAGAAAAAAAGAGTAAAGAAAAGAATATACTTACTGTGCTTTGAACATTTTTCAAAATAATTTAATTAATTATGTTTAAGGTTTTTTGCAGCACACCTAAGATGATCCTCTCATGGCATACTGGTGTGATGCAAAAATCACTATCCTAAGTATCTCAAGAATGGAATAGCAATATTCCCATGTACACCACAGTACTAATCTGAAAATGGCAGACTGACAACTACAGGCCCACACGAGAGGAAAACCCCAATTCAAGAAGGGAAGCAGGGGGAGAGGGCTCGATTAGTCCCCACCTATCAGGTACAATGTAGGGGTAGATGGCACACTTCCTGGGTGAAGGACTTCACTACAACCCAGACTTTGGACTTGACCTTGCAGACGCAAACAATGTCACCTATTCACATGTACCTTTGTACTAACCTGTGATAAAAAATAAAAATAAGTAAACAAATAAATAAGTAAAATACTTTCAGTAAATAATTTAAAACCTCATTTTATATTGTCTGATATACTAAATTTCTCATGTGTGAGTTTAAAGTTACTTTCAAAGTAGAATGTAAGGTCCTCACAGCCAAAGACCGACCTCTGCTTTTGTGTGTGCTGATTGGCAAAGGCCTCCTGCTAGTGGTGGTGTGAGTACTTTTAGGCAGCTCTGTGAGCTGTCTTTTTGAGCACCATGGGAGGCGAAGGCCTCAGGGCAACTGGACTCCTGTGCAGTTGAAAGTGTTTGAGAAATCAGAACAAAGTGAGAGGAAGTTCTTAAAGTGGGTCAGTGCTCCACCAACGTGCACTTCCCTTCTGCAGAGTAGAGCTGTTGCTAGGAAGTGGCTGCCTAGCCAGGGTCTGTATTTCCTAGCCTCTCAAGCAGTTGGACTATGTGACTAGTTCTTGCCAGTGGAATGTGAGAAGAAATGATGTAAGCTGCTTCCAGAACTGTCCCATAAAAACCTCCCACTATCCCCCTGCCTGCCAATCAGAAGTCAATACTTGAGGCATTTTAAAAGCCATGTTGCTACAGAGTCTGTCATCTTGGATCCTTGAGCAACTATACAGCAGAGCCCTACTGCAGAGTGGGTGTTAAGTGAGCAAGGAATAACTTTCTACTATGTTGAGTCACTAACATTTAAGGGTGTGTTTCAGCAGTCAATACTACCTGGAGCAACCTGGACATTGTTGGACTGTTGGTTGGCATTCAATAATCCTATAGAGAGGCCTAAAGACAGTCTAATTTATCCCCTTTGATTTGTGACTTGCTTATTATAATTACTTTAAGTTGAACTCAGCCACCCTGGATACAATTAATTATAATCTTGACAATGTCAATACCAACATACTGATCATAAGGATACAGAATAAGTCCTTTGAAATTGGCTGTATTGTATAAAACATGTAGGATGTCTTTTTTATGAAGAGATGAAGAACTACTCTAAAACAAAAAGCTTATGTTTTCCTTTTCTGGAATTTCTTCTTCTCATCCTTGAAAATGCAGTGCAGACTAGCTACTGGGATGAAGGCAGCGCGGATATTGTTACGATAAACCAGCTCTGTTAATGTGATTGCATATCCTTTGAGTGTGTATATCCAGGTTAACCTCTTTGAAATTAAAATCCAGTCATTTATTACTTCATCCATGCATTTTAGAAGGCTACAGTGAAACTCAAAATCTTACAGAGAAATACATATTATACCTTCTTTTTTCAGATCCTAGGAATTTCAGTGGTAAGGAAATTGTGAACCAGACCCATTGCAGTTTAAATTCAATTTCTTTTTTCTGGGAGTAGAGTATATTATAGTGAACAAAAGAGCTTTAGGACAGTTTTCTTTTAGGTATTCTGTTTTATATAAAGCCCAAAATGTAAAGAATTTTAATGCTCCTTCTTAAAAATAATGCAGCTACTCTTCTTGCCCTGAGGATGAAGTCCAAACTTCTAAGCATGATTCATAAGCTCTGGTTCACCTCTTCACTGCTTGCTCCCCCACTTGTGTGCATCTTGTGTCTTTGCACCAGCCACTCTGAATCCCTGTTTCCCCAGCGTGCGTTGTCCTTTCTTGCCTACTGCCTCTGCCTTCACACATACAGTTCCCTCTGCCCAGGTGCAGCGCCCCCTCCTCCCTTCCACTCCTTTTCCTTAGCTTCCTTCTGGGCAGTCTTCAGGTCTCAGCTTAGATGTCATTTCTTCCTCCTAGCTTATTCTGACTGCCTTCCAAAGCCAGGTTAGGTGAAGTTCTTGTGTCTGTGTCTGTCTTCAATACCTTATTCTTTAGTAAAGACTTTCTATGTACAACCTTGTATTATAACTGAACATCAGCCAGTCTTTCTAAGGTCAGGGTGAAACTTTTTAATGATGCTAATGCTAAAGCCTAGCATTGTGTGTGGAACATAGTAGGTGTTCAGAAAATATTGATTGAATGTTGCTGAATCCAGAACAACCCTTACCTGATATTTTAGTCTACCACAACATATAGAAAATGTTACCACTGACCCAACCAACAAAAGGGCACTTGTCTTAAATGATGCTATCCTCAGGGTCACCTGAGGCCAAAAGAACTAACATGGGAAGGGTGGGGTATTAGGCATAGGTTGTCCTTTGTATAGTAAAGAATTATAAATTATATTCAGTGACCAAATTCATAACCTTGAACTCATTATACTTCTAACTGAAATAGGGTAATAGGAGACTGGCTATAAACACAATTCACAAAACAAATAAATCCCTCTCTGATTTGGATAATTTCAGCTTGTAATATGTTTCTTCTAATCTGGACATCCAGCAGAAACAATTCAGCCCAACCCCCACTGCTCAGCAGCGTGTCCATTGCTTTGGGAATCTCCTCTTGAAAAACATTTGACTTGATCCAGAGTAATTCTGAGCTTGCACATTTTGCTCTCTTAAAAGATGTTCTTGGTATTGATCTCCCAGTTTCCCATCCTAAATGCAGGCTTGTACTTCTAATCCCAGTTCCCAAAATCACCTTCTTGCTTCAAGCTTCACTCTTGCCTAATTAGAGTCAGTGTAAAAACAAGCCATCCTTCTCACTGCCAGCATAGGGACTTCCGGCTGCTGCCATTCCCACTACCATGGTAACACTCCTGGCTGACTCCAGGCCTCAGAACCTGGCTCTTACATACCAGGGTTTCCAGGAGGATTGGGGGTATTCGGTATGGGATAGAAAATGTTCACATGTTACGATTTTCTGGCTCACAGGGCAGCAGAGCTAGGGAGACTTTAAGAAAATGGCAGCATCTGCAGCTGGACTTAGTATTTCTACATCATTGTCTGAGGCCACCATCTGTGGACCTTTGTAATACCTAAGCTGGGTCATGTCATTTCTCTGCTCAAAACCTTCAATAAGCTTCACAACGCAGCATTTTCAGTTCACCAGCTTTCTTGTATACAAGGTTGGATGAAGAAGGCTTATATAGGGGTGTTTGCCAGGGTCTGTCAACCACAAAGTATTACTGAAAGTCTCAATTACAGGGAAATTGAAAACTAAAAGCAAGAATCAATGCTTTTGGCTTATACTGATATCATGCAAATGCTCAGTAATGCATGGATGAGATTTTACCTTGTGCAACTGATAATACTGGGAAGCACCAACTCCACCTTGCTCCTCTGCAGTCCAGAGCACCAGGCGCAGAGTCCTCTTTGGACGCAGCCCTGGGAAAAATAACAAAATTAAAAACTGATACTGCGGCTGACTTTAAACTTTTAAAATCTGTCAGGGCCCCTCATCTGCACTGTGGAGGCAGGAGGAAATCAGAGGCACTCATCTCTCATTGGTTGGGCTTCCTGCCTCACGGTATGGCTGACCCAGCAAAGTGGCAACTTCGGGGCCAGTATCCTGGGCAGATTAATGGAGAAAGGGGTTGTGAGAAACGCTATCTGTAGGCCAGTAAGTGAGCACCTCTGATCACATCCTTAACTGGATATCCTGTCCAGCAGGACCCAAGTAAGGGCCAAGTTCAGTGAGATATTAAATTACATACAAAGATGCAGTTAAGAGGACCCTAAGCAGATCATGGGGTCTTCCAGTGATCTTAATTGAAATCAAATCATATGGATCTACTTTTGAGACAAGGCATGTAGTCTAAATGTACAAGCAGAGCTAGCTTCTCATGGCATCCTTGGTAATACAATAACTGAAAACAGTAGATGCAACGTACATGCCTGTTCATGGCCAATTTCTTCTTCTACTTGGAAATACAAGGTCGTTCATTTAAGCTCAATTGAAAATTAATTGGATATGGATGATATTTATTTACTTTGTCAATGTACAGTGTGGTGGCAATTATTGACTTGTGATATACAAATTTATATCCTGACCACTGTCCTCGTTAGTATAGTGGTGAGTATCCCTGCCTGTCACAAATTTATATCCTAGAGTTATTAATAGTTAATGGCAGGTCTGGCAGACCTAGAACCAGTTTTGAGTAATAAGGCTCAGTAATTTTAACTTCAGAGAAGCTGCTTTCTGAACTTAAAAAAATAGTGAAGCAGTATGCTAAAATTCCACTTTGTGACCATGAATTAAAATCAATTCTGATTCAGACCTGATAATGTTGTTTTTAAAAAATAACCATCTGGGCCACCACTCTGGTCTAAGCCTCCACTACCTGCTGCTTGGATTGCTGCAGTTGCCTCCCAACTGGTCTCTCTGCCTCAGTGCTCACCTTTCTTCTGGTGATGCTCCTCACTGTAGCCATGAGGACCTTTGTAAAACCTAAGTTGGATCATGTCATTTCTCTGCTCAAAACTTTCAATAACCAGAATCTAAGCTTCTGGAAGTCAGTGATTTATGCTTTTTAATTCATTCATGTTTCTAGTTTCCAGACTGCAAACAATGTTAAGTTCCCAAAATATAACTACTGAAGGAATAAATGAATGCAAAACTTGGCTTTGAATAAAACCAAGTTGGAATTACAATAAAATTCAAAACCACTTCCACAGCCTGATATCCTAAAACTCTTCTCCTAGCTCATTTCCATGTAGGATGTTATATTTGACAAAGGCAGAAAGATCGGGAGAATCCTGCCATTGTTAGATGCTCTCTGTGTAACTACTGGGAGATTGATCTATCTGAACTTCAGGCTCCTTAACTGAACAGTGGAGTAACATTATATGCCCACACCATAACTTTCATGGGGTAGTGATGAGGATTAAATGAGATGTGACAATGTATGGAATACAGCCTTGTGGCCAGCATGTAATCAGCCAATAATGAACTATAACCCCACACAGTGGGTATCCAGGCACAGGGCACACACTTTCACCCTACAAAGGAGAAGGGATTTCTAAATGCCCATAGAAGAAATTCTTCCAAAGGCCTGTGGGCATCTGGCAAAGAAGAATCCTGGAGTGTCCACTGCTTGCTCCACAATCAAACCACCTGCTCCATTGATGGTACAAACTTAGCACTCTCTTGTCTGAGGAAGAAATCTAATCAGAATTGCTAAAGATCATAATCTTTGATTTCTCTAAAAGAGATGTACTTAGTGTTAATTTAAATCAAATGACATTTTACTTGTAACCAAGGAAAAGAAAAGAAAAATAAGGGTACTATTGCTTACATTCTGCAAATAAAAATTCTAAACATTCTATAAATCCATAAGAAAAGGAAAAAATACTATTTTTACATATCTCTACACCTATCCATAAAACAATTCCAAATTATTCAAATGACAGAATTTAAGTAAGGATAGCCATGCAGCACAGGCTATAGAATATTCATTTTTTTTAAAGCAAATATTCTGGATATCCCTATAGATTTGGTGTGCCACGCTAAAGTTATTATCATGCAGGATTAGTCTCTTTCATATTACAAATCAGCCAGATGGCCAATGATGTCATATTAAGGTAATAAAGAAGTAATCAGTTTGAAGTGAGGGATGCTAAGGCCTCAGAAGAACAACAGTACAGCTGCTGGCATGGAGCAGGCCCTAAAAAGACTAACAGAGTCTCAGCAAGCCCTTGAGAAGGTCAGCACCCCTCAGCATGGAACCCTGGCATCTACTTCCCAGAGTGAAGGCCAAAGAAGTTGGGAGGCCAGAGGTTTAGTAGATACCTGAGTCCAAAGTCTCTTTCCCCTCTGATTGTCCCTAAACCTAAGAGGAATGTATGGGACTTCACCCAATAACTAGACCCAAACCTAGAATGGAGTTTCAGCCCTCTGCCAATTTCAAAGCTCACCATGGACAGTGTGGGTGATGGGAAGGCACTGGCTACCAAGTCGGAAGGAGCTGATTTCATTCCTGGCTCTGCCACTCTGATTCTGTGAGGTTAGTGACCTACTTTCTGCAAGCATCAGTGTCTCAATAAAGAAAGTGGTAACTGTCTTATGGGATTGTTAAGAAAATTAAATGAGACAAGGAAAATATACATCAAGCACAGTCTCTGGCACATAGTAGGTTTTCAAGAACCATTTACTGTCTTCTCTCTCCATCACTGTAGAGAACTTTCCAGTCGGTGCTAACAGTCACTAGAGAGCATGGGGGGAAACAGGAGCCTTAGAACGTCTTTGTCTATCCAGAATACATATACTCAGCTAATGCAAAATGCAGACCTTATTTAGCCTGTAGGAAAATACGTATCCTTTCTCAGTATGAAATACTCTCTCATCCCAACAGAGAGCCCACCCAAATCTAAATAAATCGACACAAGCTCCACAAATTTCCAATATATAAAATAATAGCAATAACAATAATAAAGCAATAACAGGGTGATAAGCGGTCAGTTCTAAGGAAGTAGTTGTATGGGAGAACAGAGGTAAACGAACAGCTCAGCAGTACTCCTGGTCCCAGCTCTGGAGCCAGCTGGGTGCTATGCAGCACTGGTCAAAGGCAAACATGTGAAAGGAAGTCCTAGAATTGGAGGATGGAGGGAGAACCCTGTCTAGTTTTGGCTGGCTAGGATTCAGGTCTCACGAAGTTTTGTTAAAGAATAGCAATTAGTTCTCCCATAGATCTGTAGCAACTCCCAGAGAGATTCCTCGTCCTGTTAGAATTTCTAGTAAGAACTCCAGATAGTGCAGCAAACAGTTTACAGCATCACGATTTTCTTCTAAAACAGTGATTCTCAACCTTCCTAATGTCATGATGGATTTTCATTGTTACGAAGGGGTCGCAGCTATGATTTAATTAAAAAAATTAAAAAACAAATACACACACACACACAAAAAACAAAGGGGGCGTGACCCACAGGTTGAGAACCACCGCTCTAAAAGAGCATAAACTATCAATGACATGTCAGAACTTGGTTTTGGTTTATGAAATATGACATACATGCATTTCATTTTCATTTTCATTGAGTAGAATAAAAATGCTGGGGGAAGATAGTACAATTTGAGAAAAGGTGAAAAAAAATCTGGTTGGCCTTTTCTTTTTTATTCATTATCCTCAAATTTAAAGATGAGAGGGCTAAGAGATGACTGTCATTAAACTGATAAATTGAAAATGTCAGTTGACTACGTTACACTCCCACCGAGGAGGGGCAAAGCAAAACAAACTTGACATTCAGTAAAAAAACTGAGATTAATCAAGCTTGTAGACAGCTTTTCCAAACCATAAGTTCTAAAGAATACTTCGTTAAAAGGTGTATTTACATTTTTTTAAAATTTCAGATTAAAATAAGGATACATATGATTAGGTTGCATTGTTTGCATTTGTTAGGGAAAGTTCAAGTTAACAAGGTGTTTTGACCCCAATGCCCATTTTCTATTCAGTTTCAAGCTCTCTAGAACTATGGAAACCACATATCTGTGATCTAACTTTGTAGAGAAAACACTTTCTCTTATAGTAAACATATTCATTTTCCACATAATTGTGCTAGTTTACAAATACACTTGCCCGACTCTCTTTCAGCAACAGTTTGGAAGAGAGTGCCTACGCCTAAAGACATTTCTATTGGTGAAATAGGACTACATATGACTAATAAGACTACAGCATCTGAGTTATAAACATAAATAATGATAGAGAGCACAGGAGAAAACAGGGGAGCACAGTGGAAGCGGTTAAGTGCTTGGGTTTGGGGTGGAGATCTATTTCCACCTTGGGCAAATTACATAATTTGTCATATACTATATGAGTACCTTATCACTGATTTTTAAAATAGAGGACATAGTTAGACAAAGATTAATAATTCGAGTGAAGTAAATTGTACCTACTTCTCTTGTGAGGCAGAGATAGAAAATCCCCTTGATGATCTTTGTTCTTGGAAGAATCACTAGCTGTAGCTGTCTGTCTTAGTTATGTAAATAGAAAGCAATTAGGCACTTTAGGAGGCACTGGGCAGGGCAACAGGGTGTTTTGTTTTCCTTGTTAAGCAGGAACAAGCTGATGCACTGGGCGGTGCTCTAACCACTGAGCCTTGAGCACCCGGACTCCCAACTGGGTGTGTTTTAAACTCTGTCTTACAAGCTGCTACCTTTTGAACCACCTGGAAAAACAACTTGGACACTGGGCAGGAGGAGAATCAGGGTGTTAAAGGAGCCCAGGGCCTCCCTGAGGGAAGCCATGGTGTCCTCACCCCTGTTTCCTCCTATTAGGGGCTGAGGATGAGAGACTTGTTGGGTCAGGGTAACACTGACTAGGGTCCCAAGGCAGGGAAGGTAATAAACTGATTCTGATGAAGGGAGGAGTCTGGGCTGTTGACCTGGGCTTAATATAATGGCCTGAGTTTCTAGGGGAAGGACTAATTTCAGCCTAGCATGAGGCCCACTCCAGAAGTGACTTTAGACCCAGCCAGGCTGGGACAGTGATTATTATTTAGGCAACAATGTCTGAGGTTGGAATTGTATGTAAAGGGAGTTGTATCCTTGTTACCCAAAATGTGCACCACAGGGTTCTGGAGAATGACAGACCCATTTGGCCTAAGTGAAGTCCTGTGTATTCATGGCCTGTGGGAGGAATCTCACTCAAGAGGAGATTAACAGGCTTCCTGCTAATAAACCCTGTGGAGGCTTGGGTGATTAACTGTAAAGAAGATTAAAGAGATGTGATAATATTTATAACCTGTGTTTGTGGAACGGGTCATAACAGTTATAATTTCCATAATTCAAAGGCAACAGTCCTACCTCATTATGATGATTAGGCTTCTATCAACCAGGAAAATCATTATTAATCATTGGGGAAGGAGAATCACTGTGACTACAGTTAGTGAAGGCCGTTTTTGGCCTGCCCCAGCTCTCCACTCTCATTATCTGCTTCTGCCTCTCGTCCTAAGCTCTGGCTACACCGCATTTCCTACCAGTCCCTCAACACACCATGCTTTCCCAGACTTTTGGCCCTTTGTATATGTTCTTCTCCCTGTCTAGAATGCCTCTTCACCTCTGCCATTCATTCAACAAAAGCCCATCTCTAACATCATGTTCTCTGGGAAGGCTTCCCTACTTCACAGGCAAGTTTGGCTGCGGTTCCTCAGTGTTTCTAGAGCTTTCTATAGACCTCTATTTTCATTTTCAACTACACTCAAATGTTGAACTTCCCATTAGATCATTAATTTTCTGAAATTTACTCATTTCCCCTTGTTACAATCTGGACCAGTACCTGACATTTAACAATTGCTAAATAAATGTTTGTTTATTGATCGGCAGAATGACTAATATATATAAGTACAAATTAAAGGTACTGCCTTTTCATTAATATAAAGGATATTACTACCTACTCAGTTCAGAAAGCTGGTAAGATGGACTATTTTTGTAAGATCAAAGCCCACTACTACTGGTGAAAATACCCCAGCAGCCAGGATAGTAGAACATTAGAACGCATGCGTGTGTGTGTGTGTGTGTGTGTGTGTTTGTTTAAACATGTATATGACTCAGTCAACAAAAACTATTGATGTTCTAAATTTTGACCAGACCCTGCTGTGCTACAAAAACAACATGGAAACTGAAGCACATTTAATATAGTGCTTCATATATATACATATATATTATATATGCATATATTATATATATCACAAATTTTCCATCAGCAGATTGAACTAGAGGTATTTGCATTTTAAACTCTGACAGTTGTCTTTAACTTTTTACCTTGATAATTTTGCTGAATGTGAAAACAGTTACATCCTTTTTAAAATGTAAAATTAAGGTAAATAAAAAATTAGAAAACAAAACAACCTATAGGCACATTGTTATATTTCCTAACAGTGTGTATATGCATATGAATGTATACAAGCATACGCATACAAAATTAGGTATCCACAAACAGTGATAGTTTTCTACTACCTTTTCCACTTAAAATCATGGCACACATATAAGATCTTTAGTATAATCAATAACCTTCAAGAAAATGGTTCTTAGTTTTTTTAATTATTCCCTTATTATTAGGAATCTAAGGTTTTTATTCTAGGATAAGTTCTTAAAATCAGTACTTGAGTCTTAATAGGATAAGCATTTTTAAGGCTCTTGACACATATCACTAATGCCCTAAAAGTTTACCAATTTATATTACTATCAGCAGTGTGTGAGAATATTCGCTTTTATTTGATATAGAGCTTTTAATATTATCTCTCTTTTTTATGTATCATATATCTATTTTTATACATTATATTCTACTCATTTGCAGCCCAAATAAACACACACACAATTCTGTCGTCTGTTTTAACTTGATAGAGACAAATGTTAAGTTTCTATCTGATGCTTAACTAAAGCACGTGAATTTTTTTTCTTATTTAAATTGCCTGATCATAGTGTTCTTTTATCAATATGTTTCTAAAATAATGTTGGTATCATGTAGGAATCTCAAAAGCCTGGTCTAGTTGCCATTCTAAGGCATGCTATTTCTTTTTCCCTGTCATTATTTAGAGTGTTTTTATCCGCAAGGAGAAAGTGAGAAGGCTGGTTAATGATAGATGTAAACTCTGAATCACATTTTTGTTGAGAATTCTACCCTACCGAAACATCAACTGGTGAGGAGCTAAACCAGCAGTACGATTTTTAAGGAAATGATGATAAATCAAGTACAAGTACCAGAACTCCTTCTACAAATTCACATTCACCAATATGGTTACTTACATTTTATTGTTTGTGAAGATCAAGCTGTGTGAGGAAGAACAACTACGTTTGCACTTGAATCTGGAATCATCAAAAAGTAATATCCAATAAGCAACTGGAATGAGAAAATCTCTGGGATCCCTTTTCAATACCCAAAGGTGGACATGAAGCATACTTTTTTTTTTTTTTTTTTTGAGACAGAGCCTCAAGCTGTCACCCTGGGTAGAGTGCTATAGCATCACAGCTCACAGCAACCTCCAATTCCTGTGCTTAAGTGATTCTCCTGCCTCCGCCTCCCGGGCAGCTGGGACTACAGGAGCCCGCCACACCGGGCTATTTTTTGGTTGCAGCCGTTATTGTTGTTTGCCAGGGATACATTTTTTTTTTTTTTTTTATAATGCAGGAACCATAATTAAGCTGCTTCTTTTAACTCTTTCAAATGCTCCTTTCTATGGCTATGATGGAGAAGATGCTATTTGTATTTTCAAAAATTTTCCTTCTGTATAAAATTAGTTAAGAAGTTACCTATACTTTATATGAGGTTATATTTTATTAAAGGCTTACTCCTTTAATCCTTTATTATTTTTGACCAATAATTAATTTCTTTTTCTTGGTTCCATTTACGTTTGGATTTTTAAAGCATAGAACATTTCTTAATATAATCCATTTTCAATCAGTTTTGAACAAAAAAACTCCCTTTCCTGAGCACTACTCTATTTTTGGCCCCCAAAGTGCTGAATACTCTTGCTAAGGGACAGTTCTCACTGTGAAAAGAAAAAGATCATCAAAATGTCTCTGGAACTTTCCTCTTCCTTTCCATTCCCACTGTGGCTATCATAATAGCCCTTTGAATTGCTGCAATCGCCAACTAACTGCTTCCTCCCATCCTTTCTGTGTAACTGCTGCCAGATTCATCTTAAAATGCTGCTTTGAACATGTCACTGGCTCCATGAAAACCTTTAATCACTCCTTATCAACTGTAGCAGTAGTCTTGTCTCTTTCAAATGTGCACCACTGTCAATAAAACAATTTTGATATTTTCAAACAAATTTGAAAATAATATGAATCAGTACATGCATACATTTATGTGTAAATGACACCTATACAATATTGTCAATACAAATCATTATTAGTGAAATATATTTTTTCTAAGTAAAGAATAAATATTTTCCTATACTGAAATGGATTTTCCTACCCACTCTCTGACTTTGGAGGCTGCTGGTCTATGGGACAGGCCATCCTCCTCAGGATAGCATTTGAGGTCCTATGCAGAGTGATTCCAATCTGCCTCTCTAGACTTACCTCCAACTACTCCCCTTTCCAAAGCCTCATTTCCACATACACAGATATCTTCCCTCCCTTCCCATTCCTGTGCTTTTCCTCACACCATTTATGCTATCTGCTTGTCCTTCCTTTATCTCTCAGCTTACCCAGATCTCAACCATCTTTCAAGATCCAGGTCCAACTCCCCTGTTCCATTTTCTCCTTTCTCTGCTGCTATTATCTGTTCTGCCAATTTGGCAATTGATCATGATTTAATGTACTTTTTGCTTGCAATTTTCATACAACTTGTGATAAATCAATGATCCCTATACATATCTGTTAATGTATGTATTAGATACCTAACAGAAATAGTTTTAAGTGGCAAGAAGAGAGTTATAGATTAGATCTATAAAAAGAATTTCTGGACAGATGATATTTTAAAACATTAAGTCAGTTATCATTTACATTTTACTAGGGGAGAATAAAGCCTGAAAATAAGGCTGGTCTTGGGCAGGTAGGGTAGGTAGAAATAGATTAGAAGTTTTGAGTTCTTTTTTTATTTTTTATTTTTTATTTTTTATTAAATCATAGCTGTGTACATTGATATGATCATGGGGCATCATATACTAGCTTCATAAACCATTTGACACATTTTCATCCCAATATTCAACATAGCCTTCCTGGCATTTTCCCA